>JABASF010001000.1:0-27978 GCA_019776145.1 Harlomillsia oculata
CACTTATGCTTTTATTTCTCAAATTGCAGATTGCAGCCCACAAAAAGACGAAACTCACATATTAAGTAGAACAGTATCAGAAATCAGAACGAATACATGATAAACTGAATACTAAAATTCAATAAACAATAAGGAACGTATTCAATTATTAGTTAACGTAAAACGAGGAATTATGTACATGATACAAGTACTAGTTTGAAAATATAGCACTACTTCTGTAAATTAACACTACCAAATTGCAAAGTTGAAGAGTGCTTCGTAAATAGAATTCGAGGACTTATTTTTTTCTTCTTCGTTTGAACTCCGAAGCAACATGTTAAGTAAAGTATTAAAATTATATTTCTTATTAATGAGTGTGCGAAATTAGCGAGACCAAGTTACAAAGTATATGCGATGACATTTAACAATTCTTTGTCAGTCGGCGTCAGCATACGATTCCGTATTCTGTCGCATATATTATATATATAACACTTACAAAATTAGTAAGTTCATAAATTCATATGTAATCGATGATTGAAAAGAGCAAAACATACATTACCATATTCTAAATCATAGTTAAAGAATTGAAAAATAGTAATCCACAACATATATATCAGTGAGTTGTAAATCACTTGACACCATGAAGGAATGTGACATTTTTATATCAAAATATTTCATTAACATTTCTATGCGCTAGAGCAATAAACTCGACAATTTTCGAGCATCTAAATTGTAAGCGTACTCTTTTAAACTATATGTAGTTAATATTGTAGTTATATCAAACTACGGTTTACTATAATTGCCAAAGATGATACTTTGGTCTTAATATGTGATACTACTGAAAGATTACTTTTCTGTGACTACTAAACTGCAGTACAATTACATCAATCAAGTATCAAGCAAAATAGTAATTACACCTTAATCTAAACACAATTAGGAATTGCACTGTAAGAAATCACTGAGTATCGGATTTAAATCTAATGCTATAAAAGTATGCTAAGATTACAAATGATAGTTTTAAAGGGTTCACAAAGCATAAGTGCAGGACACAGTAGTTACCAATAATTGGTGGGATTATTTGTTGGTGCACTTCTGTAACCAGGTTATTATGGGTACCCTTTTTATACAGTATTATTTGATAACTTCATAAAAGCAAATTGATAATACAAGGCTATCGAAATAATAGTACATCAGTTCACTTAGTAGAACTTTGTAAAGAAACTACATCGTCGTTGTCCTCGTCAGTTCTGTTAGTCTTTTTCGCACGGCGTTTAGTCAAAAACCCAAGCTTAGGTTTAAAGTCTTTGAATTTTTCTTTTTCTTTTTCTTTATCCTTCTTAGATTCTTTGTCCTTTGCTTTTGCCTTTTTCTTTTCTTCTGTTTTTAATTTTCCTTTGGATGGTAACGATCTCGGGGAAAATGGTCGAGGAGGCGGCTCAAGAAGGGAGTTAGGTTCGCTTCCACTATTACGATTAGAAAACGCACTAATAGAAGCGTTTAGTTGACTTTGCTCTTCTTGATCCTGGCGACGCTGATAATCCAACCATTCCACAACATCGTTTCTTTCGTCGACTAATTTCACTAGCCTGTAATGCGAAATAAAAAAAACAGTTTCAGTGTTTTGACTGTTTGTATTTCATTTATTTAGTAGAAGTAAACAACAATTTGTACGTACTGATCCAAATACAGTTCTTCTAACGCATCATGATCAGGCTGTCGCTGGTCTACCGGAGTGTCCATTAATATCCTCAGTTGAAATTCCAAGTCAGATTGCATTTCCTAAAACATAAATTGAAACATGACATTTAAATAATCACATCACTCAACCGTTGTCAACGAACAAAGCATGAAACATCCTGCCGAAATGTTACAGGAACTCTGGTAGTAGTAAATTCATAAAGGTTTTCCTTGATGGGCGTCGAGTGACAAAAAATGACATGTTTTTAGCATCAAGACTACGACGTGCATGACAATGCAAGTTTGGAAATCGACGGTCGTGATGGTATTCGCCCTTAGCCCCTAAGAGCGTATCTATAGTTTAAAACTACCTTTGCCTACTCTTTCAATAATGCTCACCGGAGTGATGCAGTAATGTCTCAAATGCTCATCGCTGTGAATCACCGTTGTCTTTTGAGATGATCGAAGTGCTACCACATCAAGCATCAAGCCACGTTTTCTGACCTACAAATCCACTTATACATGATTGTCACAACGGCCGAGCCGTCGGCAGTTTCACGAACAATTTGTCACAAAAAAATTATCACTGTCATCCTATTGTACTCGTGAAGCCTCCTCATAAAAGACTCATCCACCAGTACGTACCATCTGAAATATAATTAGCACGTAAACCTAATCCGTAAACGTATTCGCATTCACATCTATCACTTCATTGCACTTCTGGTACGTGAACAGTGTACGCATTGCAGTTAACCTGCGATTGAGAACACGCTATTCCGGTTCCAATCCGTTCAAGCATGTAATTCTGATTCTGATACTAATGATTCATACATTCTGTAACGCGAGAAACATGACTACCCTTAATTGCCAATTAATGCAGAAACGCGTTCACAAACACTGCCATTGAAAACATCAACACTTGCCTCCAGTCGATGGCCACGTCGAAGATATTCCAGCTCTGTTTGGCGTCGTAGGATATCATTCTTTTCGTTTACAATATTCCAAAGCTGAATCATCATCTCATCCAACTGCTCAGACTCTTCATTCTGAAAGTTAAATAAAAAATTGTATTCTCAATTCTCATGTTACATATGTAAACAACCGTAAAAATATCTAAACAAACATTCAACAGTGATTTTTCACTCATGTTGAAACTGAAGTTGAAAGTCATCTTGTGTTTCAAATATTTTTACAGCCTACAAAAAACATAACGTTAGCCTTTCATACTGCAGCGCAGAGGTACAGCAAGGCAGTAATGCAGTACAGTATTATTATGCCAGTGGAAAATCTCAAGAGAGAAAAAACTGCAAGGCAATGTTACTGTTGTTGAACTAAATCCCATTAATCATTCCAAGCGGACAAGGAAAAGTGATTTCATTTAAGTTCAACAAGATAAAATAAAAACTGAAACAATAAAGTGTGTCAATTCTCCTTACTCCTGATGAACAAATACATTTAGATCTTAACGATATAAATTCGCGACTG
Organism: Harlomillsia oculata; assembly: GCA_019776145.1. Classification (NCBI taxonomy): domain Eukaryota; kingdom Metazoa; phylum Arthropoda; class Collembola; order Entomobryomorpha; family Oncopoduridae; genus Harlomillsia; species Harlomillsia oculata. Next base: position 3,142 of record JABASF010001000.1, read on the forward strand.
TCACACTTCAAAGCTCGACATTTACTGCAGTGCACCAGTCAACTGCAGCTTGAGAGAAATAACCTAGTTGTGGTTGTACTCAAAATTAAATCGAGAAACAAAGGCAAGTTACCTCTTCCTTATCCATCATTTCGCGAATAGTGGACTCCAATGCTATTCCTTGACGTTCCAACTCTCTCTCCTTTATCTCCAAATCCGTTAATTCAGTCTTGATAGCAGCTTCCGGCAACGGTTCTACACGTCTTCTCGGAGGAGGAGCTCGACGTTTTTTCTTGTACTGTCTTGCAGTAGCCAAGTTAGAGGCATTCTTAAGACCCTTCATTAAATTGGGAGACACGGGAATAACTTTCTTTTTCGGCGGTGTGACATTAGTATTTACAGTGTCATTGTTATCATGCAGAATTTCACAACTACTACTAACACTAATTGGTGCAGCATGCGGTGCATCAGAAGCAAGACTACTGGGAAAAACAACACTGGGACTAACCAGACTTTGATTATTGTTAGCAACAAGAGTTGGAGGTGCGCTGGGTCGTGGAGGTGGTGTCCGTCTCCTTTCTTGCGTTGGCAATGGCACATTTGTCGGTGGTGGCGGAGGTGCTGGAGCACGGCGGGTTTTCCTTGACTTAGGTAATGTAGGTCCACAACTTTCGGCGTCGCTCACATTTAAAGATCGAGGAGTTGGAGTTGGCACTCCGCTCAGACTACTCAAATTACTTAGTTTACTACTTGTAGAGCTAGTTTCATCATGTCCACGAACGAAAGCTCCAGGTTTGTCATCTTCATAATCCCCTATGTCATCTTCGTCTTCAAATGGATTGTATGGCTTTGCAGGAACAAGTGGAGCTGCACGAAGTGATCTCCTCGGTGAGATTTGAGGCTGAACACGTCTTTCTGGTAGAATTGGTGAAGGTCTCTTCGGACCTTCATTTCCTGCATTTTGATTGATTTCGCCACGAGTAGAAGAAGGTGGACGTGAAGACAAAGGGCTAGAGGTTTCAGTCGGTTCTCCTATCTCATCGTCATCCTCGAAAGGATTCTTCGGTTCTTCACGACTCACTGACTTCTTGGGTGGCACATCTACATTAGTAGGCTCAGTAAGATCATCTTCAAAAGGATTCAGACCTACGGGATACTGTTCCTTTTCAATCATAGAACGAGAGGGTTTCTTTGGAGAAACTCGTTTAACTCTTGGAGCAGGAGTTGGAGATGGTGAGTCTTGTAATGGTTTCGGTGCTGGGGCTTTCGGCTTAGTTCGAGGACTTGGTGTCAGGCTAATTTCCTTGCTGCTGTCATTCATTAAGGTCATTTCCCTAGGATTTGGTTCAATTGATTGTATAGTAGGTTCCACTGTCACTTGTGCTGATGGCGTGATGTCATTCACTGATTCAATAGCGACGGCTTCCTTTGAAGTTGTCAAAGTGTCAGTCTCTTTTGTGGTTTCATCATTACCGGAAGTACTCTTATCCTTCTGTGGTTCCGGAGCAATTTCAGAAACATCTTCATGATTATGATCTGAAACCGTTTGACTATCGATGCTTGTAGAGGTATTAGTATCCATTTCTACATTTTCAGTAACATGGATAACTGATGACGTGTCCTTATTTTCATCATCTTCTCTAAGTGTTTCGCTTGATGCGGCAATTTCCGTCGTTTCGTCGTCAGCAAATGGAATATCATTTTCATGACCATCGTTCTGAATTAGTGATGACACAGCATCAATGTTTTCCGGATAAGGCGACATGGGGTTCAAGCTACTTCCAATGCCAGAAGACTCAGCCTCCGATGGAGTGCAGCTTCTGGGCAACTGCACATCATCAATGGAAGCAGGATCACTGGAAGTAGCATCAGACTTGTCATCTTGAGTAACTGTAATTAAATGAGGCAACGTCAAAGTCTCAACTTGTCCTTGAAGCCAAGCTTTTCTTGTCATGTCAGATTTGCTTGAAATAAAGTCATTAATGTCAATAGAAGTTGCACTGTTAGGATCAAGAGGTTCCAACTCTGATCCCGACAAAAGCACAGAATCATCATTGACTCCAGAGTTCACATCAGATCTGTCATTCTCATTATCAAGCTTCTTTTCTAATTCATCCTCGTTGGATGCTATAAAATTTGCACGTGCGGATGATAACCGCTTCTGAAGAGATGCAAGTGTTGCTTCACTTACATCCTCGTGAACAGAAGTTGGTTTGACATTTTTAGTTGTAACATCTTCATCTTGATTAATTTTGTCCTTGGACACTGGACTACTGTCATTAGTACTTCCTTCAAGATTATTTGTTCTGTCCTTAAAAATATCACTAACTGTAGATGGACGACTACGTTTTGAAAGCTCTAAATGGCACAGATTTTCCACACAACAGAGAAACTGTCCATCAGCGGAACTCTCTGCTGTATGCGGGTTCAATAAATTTTTGCAATGAAAGCAACGGAAACAAGATCGATGAAATAATTTCTTATTAAAAATAACACGTTCAGATATGTACACGGGATTCTGACAAGCAGAACATACAGAAGACGAACTTAACATAACGGCTCTTTTGGGTGCGTTTTTTCTAATTGATTCCAAGATTTCATCCTCGTCAATCTCCATCTTTCGCTTTGTCACCACCTGTTAAATTCAGCCGAACAACATAAACAAAAAATCACAATTAATTCCAAACTACGTGCCAACTGTTTAATCAACTTAGCAAATAACAGCTACTCAGTCAGTAGCTCAAGATGTTACCCCTAAAAAATGTCTTGTACAAATTCTAATTGTAAGTAGTAATCGTTGTCTCATTGTCATTGACATTGTCATTGTATGCCAACTGCAAACACAATGACGATAATGCTAACATCAACAATGGGAATATAAGGACAGAACAAATAATCTTGAAGGAAGTACTAATGACAGTAGTCCAGTGTCCAAGGACAAAATTAATCAAGATGAAGATGTTACAACTAAAAATGTCTTGTACAAATTCTCATTGTAAGTAGTAATCGTTGTCTCATTGTCATTGACACTGTCATTGTATGCCAACTGCAAACACAATGACGATAATGCTAACATCAACAATGGGAATGCCTAATAATTTAGTAGAACACAAGTTAATCACCAAAAGTGATAAACCAGTCTTTGGATGTTAACTTTATTACATTTCATATTAGTGATAGAAACGCTTAGTAGTTTCATGGTAAAGAACCTATAACTGATAAAAATGGGGCATTAGCACACAACTGAATGGTGGCAAAAACTAAACGAAGAATGATTGTAATAGTGCATAAAACATGAGTTCAATGCGAAGTATTGCGTCTAATAATCCTCCTATCCAAAGAAAAAGCTTTAAGGACGGACTTTTAAGATCTAACTTTCAAGAAATTCTACGTGTACAAAGGAATATCGAAATGGTGAAATGATACGGCTTTCTTGATGAGAGTATATCACTTAAACAACGCAATAGTACGGAGGATTGACTCATCTTCTGACTGTCGTGGGAAAGACCTACTTCTTATCCTTTACGCATTCACCTGTATGAAATGAAAAATGATTTAACGTGAAGATACCCTCCCAATATGCAACGTAATGCAATGAATGCAATATATGAAGTACAAACAATCGTAAATCGCAAGGTACGTTGTATGACGGCCCAAAACCAAAACAACCACACGATACGGCACAAAACGCATAAACTTACAAAGAAAACTTTAAAAATCATGCTAACTTTGTTTTTTTGTAGAAGGAAACAAAATACCTGGTGTATGAGTTTTGAGTGAATTAACAAAAGATTTCAGGTTTGAACTGGCCCATCTTTTCGGCACTGTCCTCCTGTATGTCCAATACAACCAAGGAAAAAAACCGGAAACATTAAGTACAGCACAATACAACGTCACGTCTTGTCGTCACAACACAAAATATAAAAAAATTCACCAAAACTTTTTATGACACACATGCACCCACCAAAAAAAGCAAAACAATAATAAAAATACAACGGTGAATTGAGGAAGAAAGAGCAAAGCAATGTTTAAACGTTCAAATTACCCTTTTGACTGTTTTTAGTTGAAGTGTTTAAGTTTAAAAAAAAACCTTAACAGATTCTCGAGTGTTGTTTTATAGCACTAGTGTGTCAAAAATCACAAACCCTCAACAAATTAGTGAAAAAGTAAAGAACAGAATTTTCAGTCAAAACAAGGTGACAGCAAACTGACAGAACAAGAATTCGACCTGTCATGAAACGAAAGACACTACACAAACTGTACAAAGTCACAAGACTATCTGCTTCTTATGCACACCATCAACCTCTGATAAATAAGTAAAATAAAGTTCAGAGTTCACATGCCTCTCGTCTGTCGCAATTAGAACTTCACTTAATTGCATTACGTAAATACGACAGCTTGTGAAGTGCTACGTAAGACTTTACAATGGGCTTAACTGAACGTCTTACTGTCTTACAGTCTTTACAAAAAAAACACATGACATGCAAAAGCCGGTGAATCAGTTTCAATTGCATACAAACCTCAACCTTAAGTACATTAATACGTACTCGTATGGGTAACAAAGTAACATCTCATCATGTTGCCACAAGACATGTCATTTACTCAACCTATATGGGAATGGCAACACGTAGATAAGGAAGAGCATAGTGAATATAATCAACGAAAAAAAAGCACGAGGAAGGAAACTTTGTGCATATAATTCGCACTACTAGCATCGTTTACTTTAAACTGCATTGTTTAAAGTGTGAATAACCTGTTTGTTCTAGTGATTATAAAGTAAAACACTACTAAAGTTTCAATTCGTGCTTCGATATTTTTAAAATATTGTTTTTAAAACACTAAATCCTAAGCTTGAAGATCAATCATTTGATCAATATTATTAAGGAAACAATTTTTAAATGAGTAGTTCGTCTTACTTAAAGTTGAAAGTAGATTAAGATAAAAATGCTAGGCGTGAAAAGTGGGTGCCATTATACAGCTACCGTGTAACGTACAATATAGTAACATTTGCCAAAAGCGGTGTTAAAGCACGAGCTAACAAACACATTGAAGAGAAACAAATAAACAACAGTACATGTTATGCTCTCACGATGCAACATAATAAAAAGCAACACAGCAGCATAAACCAGTAAGTCACCACCGCATAATGGAACAAGACGAGCCTTTTTGACTCTTCACTTAACTGTCCGCCCATAAGACAAAACAATCAAAGAATGATACTAAGAAAAAGAAACCCTTGAGAAAGAGGAAAGAAGTCAAATTCTAAACGGTCCGTGTCTAAAAGTCAAAAAACGTGTACCACAACAAGGTGCATATATAACTCAATTTTTGTCTCGAGATCGTTTTTTACTTTGTGCCGTATGCATAAGCACTCCATTCTTCAAAAACGGAAACAACCCCCAAAATTGTCAAGTTCAGGATGATACACTGTTAAAGTATTGCAAGATTCATTTCTTTTCCTCCACTTTTTTTCCTGTACATTAAATTGAGCATAGTTAATCTAATACAGTTACTTGCTTGGATTTTTGGCTGAAAGAATAGAGCAGAATTGTGTGTTTCGCAGATTTGCAATGTAGATTAGCGTTGTTTAAGTGGTGAACTACAGTATTGTAAAGGGTTTTTGGGTAACATTTTTATTTCGTTCGCAGATTGTAAAGAATACAAGACAAAACGTTAACAAGACAACTTCTTCCGCAGTGTATGTATGCAATGTTGACATTCTTGCATGAAATAAATCGCATGCGCCAAATTGAGCTTTGGGTCCTCACAGCAGGTGGTCATTTGTCGGTGAAAGCAAAACGTCAGCAATTTTACAGTAATTTTGCCATTCAGCACAGATAATTTATCTCGTCGTCTATACAAGAAAGTTTTTCAAGTCTCGCAATTGCAACTGCAAAAAGTACTTCAACTATATAACGGTTCACTACGTAGAAAGTCAGTTGGCAAACTCATCCTCACGGTCATCATCTTCTTCGCACTCAGGTTGCAGAAAAATAAATTTTGTTTAATATCCTTCTACCTTATATTCATTTCAACACAAAATGAGAGAAATGCTACGACACAAGAACGAAATTAAAAGAATCTGTTGGGTTTTGCTTTGACTTCGAGTCGACTGGTGGTTTTTTTCACATTCACCGCTGCGATATCCCATGCACAGACTATAATGAAAAATCTATGCATTGAGAACATGTCTGTGGAAGGTCCACTTTTACAAACTCTCGTGATTATGACAAGGGTGACAGCTAATGGACAAATGACCAACATACATATCAGTCATTGTTTTTGCGCATCCACAATACGAAAGATTAAAAAGGAACCTGATTTGATCATTTTGCATTGAGAGTCCTAAGAAAAGACCTAATTTAGGCTAATTATCTTGCAAATGCATGTGCCTTCAGGGAAAAAGGAGTACAAACATGTAATTCACCATTAACAATTGTGATTGAAGAGAGGACAGAAAACTTTTCTTTCTCCCTCGCTAACAAACAAATGAAGAAAAGGACCACTGAACGTTGTAACAAGTACCCCATGTGCATATTGTATGTGTTCATTCTTGAATCTTGACACGCAGTGAGACAAATTGAGGTTCGCACTGTTGCACACGTTTGAACGCGGAATGACAGTCATAAACATAATTTGGTTCTTAGTAAAAGAGGAGGACAGAGCAAAGAAGACACCACAATGCGATGCTCAGTATATGAATCAAAAATTGCAGTATGCATTATTTAGTGTAGCAATCATAACAAATAATATTCTCTCTCAGGAAAAAATACAATAAGTGACGGACAGCCGGCGGAGCAGACCACAAAGACATACATTCATGCTCCATATCCTTCGTTCGACCCACTGCAACATCAACCTGTATTTCTGACAGTTTGAATGCAAGGTGTTTATATCCGGCGGAAATAAAATCCACAGAGAAATTGTTTTTATATGTACACAGATGCAATGCAAATGCTTATTTGTGGTAAGTAAGTAGCTCGGTCAGCTTGATAAACTTTTTGAATTTCACCATGCACCATGTGTTATACAGTAGAACGAATCGTTTGCAATCATCCTCTCTACCAGTCAAGCTGGTGACTGGTGAGTTGTGAGTGTGTGCCACAGAAACGTAATTAGAAGATTCAAGAAAGTATAGTTAGAGAGAAAACATCCATAATGGGTAATGAAATGAGTGAAGCACAGGTGAATCAAGAACAATATACTAGTCTGATATTAATGGAAATCATTTCCAGCTCATAAATAAGTTCTATACAATAATATTCCCATCACCAGAAAACAATGAAAACGAGTGAAAGTAATCATCACAAGTTCTCTGCTTCTACCTCAATCAGTTTACTCCCTAAAATTAATAAGAATGAATACTAAACAAATTTAAATTTCAGATCGACCACGCACCTTGGGAGAATTTGTAATTTCACTCGAACGGTTTTTCAATTTGTCTTCTCCATCTCCCAAAGACGGACGGGAGTAAGCAGGCTTCTTCTCTAAAGTTTTGAACGTATTGTAAAATTGTGCGACGTATGTGAGAACAGAGAGACGATCAGGAACTTCATGAGCTGCCATATCTTCAGCATCGAGCAAAGCTGGGATCCCGAGTTTGCTCTCGGCTACTTCAAAGGCCAAAGAACAATTGCCCACAATGTCCTTTGGATCCAATTTCTCATAATCACTGCATATAGAGAAGGAAAAAACATGCGATGAGTGTCAGTGTCAGTCAAGTATTAAAATTTTCCAACGTATATTCGCCCCCAAATAACAAAATCCAACGCCTTAGTCATTCTTCTTCACGACTAATAAAAAAACTGGATACAGCACAAGCCCATTAAAAATTTAAATCAGTATATGACCAAACGTGGCGAAGGTCACTGCAGTCGCTTTCGTGGAGGATGCTATTGCTGATGATGTGCGTTCATTTTGACTGAAATGAGCTCTAGTGAGTTTACACTTATTGCACGTTTAACCATGTACGAAAAGGACAAAAGTGAACGAAAAACAACCAAACAAAACGTTAATACGAACAAAACTCGCTGGTCATGAAACATGATGTCATGAATTCATGAACGAATAAAAGGTACCACAGATTCTTTTTAATTTGTCCACAAAATTGAAATAAAACTACGAAACAAGGATAGACACAACACTAAAAGCAAACAGGTTCACTTACATAAGGTCAGGCCGGAACCGATGGATGAGTGCACAAAAAGCCAGCCCATTTCTCCAACTAGACGTCATGTTCTGAACTGTGACACCCGGATAGCCATCAGTGAGCTGCCTCGCCCAGGCTTCTAACGCGAGTGGGCCTCTCTTTTCCCGATTCATCTGTAAACAGCAAACAAAAGGAAAGTGTGATTATTTTTCGCTTTATCAACAATAAAAATGCATTATTATGCTTTCATACTAACCACTTTTTAATTTATATTTGCTATCTTTGGCTAAAGCACTAATTAAAATCTCGAGCACGATTTGCTTATGGCAATGGATATTGTACCGCTGGCATGCGGAGGAAGAGAAATCCAAGGTTAAGGTGATATAGATTGAATTTTTAAAACAAGACACGCCTGCTTATTAAGCTGTACAGAGGCTTCCTAAAAATCCCTTACAACTATAGTCAAGTTTGCATGTTGTATCGTTGTACGCACTAAATATAAAACCATAACAATGATAATAACGACTGATAAATTGTAAAAATTGGATCATTTAAGCGTGCAATAATAATAAACAAAAATTCTAAATGTACAACTTAACTCTTAGTATTATTAAACTATTAGAAGAGCTAATCTATCGATGTTATACAAAGTCCTGCACACGGCATTTGTAAAACGCTTTTAACATTATAATTGGTACGCAATCCATTAGATTTTTGAAACTTTATTTTCCAAACTAAAAATTTAATATTTTAATCCCTGATGAATGAAACCGATGCTTACAATGAAACGATGAATGACGACAAATAAGGAGAGAGCACAGCACAACAGGTGAGACGCAGCGTCGCAGAAGTAAGTGTAAACACGACTGTCAGCGAGTTCCTTCTCAAGTTGCTCCTCAAATACTGAGGAATGGGCTAACAACTGTACAATAATGACAATGAGGATCCAGCTTTTGCTTCTCTGTGGTCTCCCAACTCAATTCTGACTGACTGAGAAATGCAAAGTGTGATTAGTGGTTATGGTTAGCATGCACTTGACTCATACCCAAAAGAAACGCGTGTGGGAAGAATCAAGGTCTGCAAAGGTATTCAAGTGCGAAACTCACAGTATTCTCATTTCGGACTACACTAGCAATACACACCTAATGAATGTGAAAGAGCCGCGAGATGAGACGAGATGAACTCTCATAATAATTGATGATGCTGATCATCACATGTAGTGACACCAACTCGCCATGTAAAGTCAGACACTACCCTTCTCTTCATCTCTCCTTCTCTTACACTCAATTCCCCTGCTGAAAAAAGACATTTTGGATGTGCTTCGATTTACAATTGCCAAAGCCAAAGCTCAACGCAAAATCAAGTCACACTTCCATAAATGACTTGACCGGCAAAAACTCTCACACGTCTCAAGGATCATATTCCATCGAGTGACCTCCGAGAATGGAAAGCATTTTTTGGACACGGTTGTAAAGCAACACTAACGTTCATAAACCGTTGCGCCTTGGATCGTCCACCCCACAACACAATCAAAAAAACTTCAACCACCATGAGCGAAATCAACATCGACATGTCTGTTTATCACTCACATTTTTTGACAACAACACAAATGAAGAAACTTAGAACAACACGTACAATGGCTGTAGGAAGAATTTTTACAGACATTACAAGTGGACTACTATCCCATGTAACATGTCAGCTTGGGAGTCTAATGAGCTTCTTTTGGGATTATTGCGTAACGAAGCCGTGTACTACACTCAGATTACGACCAGGTTTGCCTTTTTTAATTGGAAACGGCACCGAGATTTACCACCAAAAATGTTCCAAGTCACAGTCAGTAGCTGCAGACTCAGCATCCTACATCTCAATATCCGTGGGCTGATACATCCATATAAGACCATGGTAGCAGACAAGTAGGAATTATCACCTTACTACTAACCACACATCACTGATCATTCCAAGACATTACTACTTCCAATATACTTCTAACGGTAATCAGAAATTGCGCTGCCATTTTTTCTACTGGCGTAACACAAAATTATTGCAGCAGTCAACTTAAAGAGGATAGGTTTTTAAAAGTTTTTAGTACCATGTTCAATATGTGCTCATGTGTGCTACTATTTGAACCTCTTCTTGATGTATGAGACAGGCAATTTTCTTCAGACTGTAATCTCCTGATTGTGTTGCCTGACACTGTGACCGACTACTGTCATTTCTATCAGTCTAATTGTACCACAAGCCCCATGTCAATAAACGGGAAAAGAAGTGGCGAGCATCATTAGCTGTGAGAACACAAAAAGTGACTTTTGGCAAAGGAAGGTTGATAATGTTTGTAGTACAGTTAGACGATTTTACACCTTAGCCTGTCACCGGTATTAACGTGGTTCGTGTGTGCAGTGAGCATAGGTAGAACATTTCATGGTAAAACTGCAGAATGAAGATGAAGAGAAAAGCTTTTTTCTTACTTCTTCTTCACATTAAAGATGTTTAAACGGCGCACAGAGAATTACCCAAGTGCGGTGTGTATGTACAGTTTGACAAACATAACATATCAGTACTTGGCCACAACACCCTTGCACTTCCCTGAACAATTACCTAACCACATGAATACATTACCAATTGTTCATTTCACTGGTTCAAACCATACGACGATACGCTTAACCAGACTAGAAGCCAGAAGCAGCGGTCGGCACCGCATGAAAGCATTCATTGCTGTACTGAATTCCCCTTTAGTACCTATAGTAGAGAGATAATCAAAACTCATAATAATATTCACAAGATGTAATAAGCAATCAGAAGTTTTAGGTCTGAGCCTGAGAGTAAACGTAAAAACCTCTTTTCTTGGGTTTGTACCGGTACGAAAAGTTTACAGATTGCAGTTAGCAACACGACAAAAACAAGCGAGACACGTTTTGTAGCCTTTATGCAAACTGAGATAAAACAGCTTCAACTTATAGGACAAAGGTGCATCTTTATGTAGAAAAGATCCACACCTGTCTTGCTGATGATGCACTACTCCTCCCGTTCCTACCAAACTGCCACGCTGACATTCAACCAAATAAATAATCTCGTGACCTTATTTTCGCAATATTGACAACAACCTGAGAGCAAGAAGAGTCAGAGAATCGACGGGGTTTTAAGCTACATAAATGCTGGTTTGCAGTACCACCCATGCATCATTCTAATCCTTCGCTAATACGTAATAATACACAATCCACATATGCAGCTGAGCATCTTTGTAGTGATGACTGCCGACACAATAATGTTTTTACTGTCCTGCATGACAACAACAGAACGGGACGAAGAAAAGTGTACACTGTGCTCGGTACACCGACGGATGCCTTGTCCATCCATATGCCTTCCAAGAAGAGCCAAAAGCCGTCTACTTGTTTCTTAAACTTATCAAATGAATCACGACCAGACTTACCGGATTTCAAAACTAAAGTCAAGCTGTTCTGTTCAGTTGAAGATTGAGCATGTGCACACACATATACAAAATACAAGAGAATAGCGTGTTTACACAGACAGCGTATGGATAACTGAAACTGTCCTTGTTCTCTTCTCTGCACGCTTACTAAAACTGCAAAGAGTTTAAGATTTTTTATTCAAACTTAAACTAGAAATCACTCTTTATCGTTTATGACAAGTACAGTTCAACTGTTCCTTTAAACTTTAAGCATAATATCGAGGATAAAAAGGCGAGAGGAGGAGAGGATGAGACGAATAAAAGCTGCTTCTGAACTCTTGATCTCATATACACCCATATAGACATTATTCAAAATAATACAACAATGAGTAGGGCACATCCAAAGTGGCAGAAGTGGATGAACGTTTCATGACATTCAAACAGACTTCAACCGTTCTTCATACTAGCAACCTTTAAAAATGTTCAACCAAAAAAGCATCAGCCAAGAGGAACTGATATGACGAAACGCAAATGTAAACGTGACGTGATTAACTTTTGTTCAGTTAAAGTTAAGTTTCCCTCAAGCTTGACTAACTGACACATTTATTAGACTGTCATTTAGGCTTATTTACGGGTTTTCTGTTCCATATAATTTTAAATGTGCATGGCGGCAAGCCCCAGCTCAAAGTAAGAATTTAAGCTACCTTAACACTACCCTACGTAACTGTTCTTCGTTTCACATCTGTGAGTAGGCGTCAAATCGGGACAAGCAATAAAATGAGTCAGCAACGAACTCATTAGAACCGTATCTGCTCGTCCTATCAAGTTTCATATCTCATCCTTTATTCAGATTCACACCTTTAAACTGAAAAGGTTGGGCAGCACAAAAACTTAACTACCTCTTGCAAGTTTCTGCTTCTTTCACCTCCAATTAGAATTTCTAGCTAAAATGTGTCACATCCTTCCTAATCTTGAAATCTTCATCATAGCAGAATGCAAATGTAGCAGAACACGAACACGGTACATGTCGGTTTTCTACAGTAGTCAATTTAATTAAGAAAAGCCAATTAACATATAGCACAAGACCAGTGTATAAAAACGCGTTGGGTATCGTGTTCATTACAATTCATTTACAATAAATATTACCGAGATGAAAAAAAACACCTACAGAATCATATTGGATGTAATGCACCTAAACTTTATTACAAAGAAAACAGTAAAAGAATCAAAGTGACACAGAATTTAACATTCCCAAAAAATTGCAAAATTCGACTGTATGTGATGGTTTTCAAGTTTGGCGACATCAAACCCCAGAAAATGCAGAAATAAAGGAATGAGACAGGTAGTAAATAAAACACAGCACGAAGTAATGCAAACCATGAGGAATAAAACAGAAAGGAATACACGAAAAAATCCACACAATAGACAAATCCACTCACGCAATTTGCATTAACACGAGCAAAGGAGCAAATATGGCAATTCTCTACAATAAAAACAATCTTTCTTCTAAGCTTATTGCATTAGTGCAAATGATGTGCGCCCTTTATTATCGAAACGAATTAAAGCTGAATACAACATAATCTTTAAGATATAAGGTTCTTAATCCTTCCTTTTTTGTAGAGTTGGGTACAAGAAGTACACACACAACTGAAAGATAACTCTAATGAAATGACAGCACGGAACAATTTGCTAATGTTTAGAAACCCACGATGAAATTCATCGTATGGCACGTAGCAAGTCGGAGTACTAACAGGTAACAATACAAAACGGCAAATTCGTATCCCACGCCGTTTTTTGGCTTGAAGACAAGCCAAAGGCTATACGTACGAGAAAATTCCTAATGCGTGTAGTTAGTGCAGATTCTGGTCGTCTAGCCAAAAAGACAAAAGCTTAAAGTGTACTTGTAACTTCCTACAAACGAAAATCCGCGAGAGAGCTCAAAAGCATTATAATCTCAACACTCTACTCAAGTGTCATAACATGATTATTCCATCATTTGCAATGAAGTCTGCATCTGCACACACAAAGTTTTGCCGTCATGGAATTTGCTTAATGGTAATATGGCAAGGAGGCAAGTCTGTTATTACACATGACAGGAAGTGACTTTTCGACTGGTTTGACTGACTTTCCCTAACAAACAACAATGCTCCACACACACGGAACGCGGACCACAGCCAAGACTCTGCCTTGCTTTATTCATTTTTTATTTTCATTAGTACTTTACTTCTTTAAACCAATTCAACGCTAGTTACTTACTTTTTCCTTTTAATACACGTACACAAAACACAATGTTACTAAAAATGTCTTTTCGAGGGAGACATTTGTGTGCTCATTACACGACAACAATAACGACTACAACATTTTCTGCACGGAAGTGTGCATGTGCTATGATGATGTGACTAGACAAATCAATTCGGCGACGCGAGCGCAAACTGCCAATTATCTTACTCGTTGCGAGTCATAATAGGAGAAAACTTGCAATGCGACTGCCACTTTGGCAATTGCAAACATCTTCACTCACGTCTAATGATTTATGCAATTAAATCCAAAAAGTTTTCCCATTGTTCGGCAAAGCGACCGGCCGGTGGTGGTGGTGACAATTTTTCAATCGCGCAATTTAACATTACAATCGCATCATCATGGCGTTATTCCCAGATTTCATTCACAGGTGATACTTATAATGTGCCATTGTGTTATCTTATCCTCAATCAATACGCTATTAACCTTAACAAACAGAAAAATGTCACGTTAAAATGACAGTAAAACTTCTCTCTTACACCGTGAACAATCTATGCACACGCGATATTTTCCATCATAGTACAATCAAGCTAAATACACGGAAAGGAACCATACTCTAACTTTTTGAGCTATACTAGTTATAGCCATAGTTTACGTTATTGCGTTTTATTCATTCATGCTAACAAAACTGTGCCAAATGACATTAAAGTTTGATGTCGGCACGGCACATTTTTGGCAACGATACACACAATCCCCAGTGGCACATAACGACACCGACATCGACAGCAGAAAATATAAAACAGCTCTCAAATATGATACCATATTCATATTGTATGCATAATGCATATACCCAGAAGACTCATAAACGAATGACCTACAGAACTAAATGTCAAAATGCCATACGTAGCATAGCACAGTAGAACATTGCAATCAACCTCATCCAGAAATGACAACTCAACTATGTCACAGTGATTCATACTTCCAGTGTAAATATAGACGTAAACATAAAATTGAATGGACTACGACTATGTACGCCTCGAGTGAAATTCTCTAATGTGTCCAATGTAATACAAAAGTACCAAAATGGAATTTCAAAATGTCCTTGTATCATTGTCCTGAAGCTTTTGTAGTCTTCACTCTCTATTTGAAAAGTCCTAACAAGGAATTTCATACGTTATATCTTGTATGAAACTTCAACCTGTATTTTTGTAACAATAAAGCACAATGATGAATTCACCTTCGAATGTTCAAATCCGTGTGTTAGTGTAAATTTCAGCACTTACACCTGTTCAGTGCTCAGGCACAACGCTCGTTTTATTACTGTTTACTCAGACAAAGATCTGCAATAAAGTCATGTCTTAACTTTACTAATAACGACTCTGTATTTCATGTACGAACGCCTTGAAATATCATAAAAAATACTACTGAACACTTCTTCAATAACACAACGTGACCTGGCTCAATAACGATTATTCATAATGCCAAAAATGTCATTGAACACTAAACACAAGTATGGATTCATCAGCACCAGCAATTTGACCCTGGATAACATTTTATATGACGTCTGCCTAATATAAATCTGGCGAATCAATTTTTCATGTTACTGACTTACTCAATGCTAAAACGAAGTTTAAAAGTACTTTTACATGTCATCGATGAATAATGAACCTAATGAACCGACTCGAGTCGCACCTCGACAAGGCATACGACGTAAAAGGAGATTCCTGATGTCGCATGTGTTCATTAATCAATAATCTTCTTCTGACTGTGACGCATTTTGTGTAAAAATAAAATGCATGTGTTTAGGATACCAAATCTAAACAAGGATGAATCACATCGAAATGCTCTGATTGTTGCGGCCATTTAGTCATATTTAACTTTATCAGTAGTTTATTGTTATTATACAAAAGGGTTTGGTTTACGACAATATGAGTAATATGAACATGGAACATGACCAGCGATCATCAACTGATTACGATTAGTCATCACAGCAGATCATCATTTCGGAAAATATACAAAACAAGCAAAAAAAACTTTGAATGTGATGATATAATAAATCAGCTTACCTTATTTAAAAATGACGATTTCAAATGAAGCTCTTGTTTTCGTTACCCGGTGGGACAGATTCGATCAGATGACAGTAATCACTGATCACCGTTTACGACGTTGTCATTATTATTTATAGTTCGCTTTTATGGAATTAAGAATTGTCTGATTCAAAAGATTATCACTGGACTGGAATTCTTGAAACTGCTGATTCAATAATTGAACGTTCAAAAATACAAATATGAATCTTCGTTTTCGATTGTCCTTTTGTCACGATAGAAAGGCTCAGTTTTGATTGTTTCTTGTTTTCGTTTTCAGGTAGAAAAGTTCAAAATTGAAATCCTTGGAACAACCTTCAGTAACACAACTTACAAGGACGTCTTCTTCAAAGTTCTATCACAAAATTCAATTGATTAACGACAGTAAGTCGCCGTCAGCCACGTTACGGTCTCTTTACTTATCACACCAGCTGTGAGTTCAGTTCAAAACCCGGGATTCGGATTTCACTCCACGTTGAAATCATGTGTTCAAACAAAACGCAACCGCAGGACGGAGAGCAAAAAGCAAAATCTCCCACGATGATGCAAAGTGCACGTTGTTTTTACTGTTGACTTTTACTTGTACAGTAAAACAAAACTCAGTTTACAAAAAAGTGTTTCCGTAGCGTGTTAACGTGCACTCAATTCTTTGTGTCCAGACTTTGAAAAACGGAAGCGAAACGAAAAAAAAACGATGGCTTCACTCTTCTGGAAAGAACAAAAGAATTTGACAGTCTTTTCTCGTTTGTTGTCTGCTCTCGTCGGATTGTTGTGCCAGTCTGTCGTCTCAAAGCTCGTTTTTGTATTGCGCAAACCGAAAAGCAAGTCTGACTTGTTCCCTTTGTCCACTGTGTATTCCCTAGACTCAGACGCATTTACATTGTAAAGCATTGAGGTTTTAGTTTAAGGTTTCCCCTTAACAAATTCCCATTTGCTTCATGTAGAATGTGAATTGTGAAGTGGATGCAATGTAAAATGTAATACAGAATCCACATACGAATTGCTTATACGATTTTATGTGTCTACAGCATAGTCAGATTTGGCTTTTTTACTAACTCTCCCACAAAAGATTACGTTTCTCCATACGAAACAACCAACTGTGGAACAATCTAACAAGGGGCATCAAATCAAGGCAAACGAGGAAACCACTGGTTTTGGGTTTGGTTACGCAGGAATCACTGCTCCTTTCAAGCTTTTATAAGCAGGTTGATGGTTTTGATGGTGATTTTCATCCATTTTCATCCGTTTTACTCATTTGATTCAATTTTATTCATTGCACTCTCTGTCTTCAGTCATTTTGCATGCAATGAACAAGAAGAAAGGGTTTCTTTTTGTCAGTTTTACAAAACCCCAAGCCAAAGGAAACAAACCTAATAATTTTCTACAAAACCTCATCGTCACAATAATGTAAATCATAGGATAAAGCGTTTTTTAATTACTACTTTCTTGCTTCCTTTTCGTTCATTTTACTTGCATGTGCAATTGGCAATTTTGCATGCGCGTCCATTGGTTTTACTAGAACATTACATATTTCACATTACATTCAGCATCCTTTCCTTATGCAAATCGTTTGTTATATGATACAAAGAACTGAGACTTTTGCGTTTTTTCGTCTGAAAGGTCTGAATGCTCAATGCAAAATGTTGTGATAACATTCTGAAAATTGCTTCATGAAGCATTAATTTGCTTACTTTGAGATGGTGAAACGTGTTATTAAAGATTTGACTGAGACTTGGGTTTATACAGTTTATAACATGAGGAATTATATTGGTCATTTCAGTCACTGTAAAACAAAGCGCTAACCATTACCATTTTACTATTACCTATTACACAATAAGGTAGTTTTGTACGAGATGTGCTCAGAGAATGGATCATTGTTGTATAATGGTTTGTGAAGACATGTTATAAAGAAGTGTATTGAGTGTGTCTATGAAAGCGAAAAAAAAGGAAAAGGGGGTCAGTTCTTTTTAACATCTAGGTTTTGGTGTTGTTTTGTCCATGTCGCTTTTTTTCCTTGTCTGTGAATGTTGTGGACTCAGGATGAGGATGAGGATTTCTATAAAGAGACAGGTTATGCATGAATTGAAGATTGGGCTCTTCCAATATGCCTGAGGGTGCTTTAAAAAGATGAGGCTTTTAGTTGTGTTGGCATTGGCACACCTGTGTGTTGATGAGACATGAGACCACAGAGAGCAAATAGACATCTACACCTCGTGAGTATCCATATAACTCGTCGTAGATTACTTAATCCATAGAAAGAGAGGACGCTTCCCTGAGCACTTTAAGCATGATTATGACCTGTGGGCAATGTAAGACAGAATCATGTAAATTGCATTTTGCATACAAGAACAAAGCATGATCCTTCAACAGGTATTGCGACAGGTCATTTGTCAAATTAAAATGGGAAATGGAAACACTTCAGGTACTGTAGGATATTGTGTGAAAATTGTGTAAGATTTGTCAGCAAACTTACTACTTTTACTGATGTTTTAAAGAATAATTTAAAAGTGAGTTGTATGTTCTTGCAAATCCGTTGTCCTGCTTGAGATAGTTGACACTTCTGAAATCCCTGAAGGATGTTGGTCGAATCTTGCGGGTTTTCGAGATAGCAGCCGAATTCTAATGGAAGGAGACCGAGTAGTTTCCATTTTCATGTTCTGATCCGGTGAAAATGTTGTGCTCGCATCATCTTGATGTGCCATTAAAGTACTGTTGTCAAATTCGTAGATGCCACGTTCAATGGATTCAGGAGGGGAATATGATCCAGGTGAGTTACGGTTGAGCTTGAAAGTGATGAGACGATGGATTGTACTGAAATTACGGAAGACATTTTCCAATTCTGGAGAGTTGGTATCCTCATCACCGTTGCGTGGGATCACCAAAGTCACTTTTCCGTTGGGATAGTGCTAAAATGCAGAAGATCACAAGAAATCATGTAGGTTTGCAAGTCAGACGATCATTCATTACGAGCAGAATAATACAATCATGATTGAATTACAATGTATTGGATTGCAATTCTTGGCTTCGGAACTTCAATGACTTGTTGCATGATTCCAGCGTAGTTTTCATGGGTAGGGATTCGGAGCCGGAACTTTGACAGATCAACATATTCGTCCTCACTCGAATCGTCGTTATAATACTGTGAATCTGAGGTACCTCCGATAACAGATCGAAGTCCTTCAGCTCCGTTGTTGATGCGGTTAAGATTGTCCTTATTAGAGAAGATGACGCCTGGACCATGAAAGAGCAAGATAGTTCCAAATACAACCAATGCTGCTGCACATACTATGAAGAAATCTGTAGCATGAAAATTCTTTTTCACAGAAGGATTCTGGTTAATACTGGTGGTTAGTGCCATTTTTGCTTTGCGATTATAGCAAAGCGATAGTCACGTAGACCTTTCGCCAGTGTAGTAGATTAGTCGCGCTTTACGTGACAGATTCAGTATTATTGAAGTTTAGTAATAAAATGCTCCATAGCGATTAGGCGATTATGAATGAAATAGTTTCGAATAGTACTAATGCAATATTTTCTATAAATCACATCTTTATTTTAATGTCAAATTAAAATAATGTAATACTTTGGTCTGGCAAGTAGGACAGTGTCATTTTATCGCTTTCCAACAGAAGCTGATTGAGCAGAAGAACTGGCTTGTGAAGATGAGAATCCTGGTCCAGACTGTGATGCTGCATTTGCGTTAGAATTAGAAAATGACCCAGCACCACCACCTCCACCTAAACCAGACGAACCTGCGCCTGCACTTGCTCCGGCACTCGCGGCACCACCACCACCACCGCCCCCGAAAGGTCCGAATCCTGAGAAACAAAAAATCGGTTAGAATCCATCGTGGCAATGATGGTATACGATTTCAAATCAAATAAACAAACCTCCTTGATTTTGTGTTGCTGCGTTGGCTTGAGAATTTGAGCTACTGCCACCACCAAGAGCACCGGGACCACCGGGACCACCAAACCCACCGTTTCCACCCCATGGTCTTCCACCACCGAAGCCGGGTCTAAAACCTTGTCCTCCAAAACCTTGTCCCCCAAATCCTGGTCCACCCTGAAATCCTGGACCAAACCCTTGTCCAAATCCACCCTGGCCCTGGCATCTCATGCAACCTTTTTAAATCCAAATATCAAAGTTGACTTTCAGTTAAGAATATTTCAAAAAATTAAGCTTGCAATGTTTTCAAGTACCAAATTGTGGATCCGGAACCGGCACGGCGTACGCGAACGTTGCAAGGACAACAATCAAAGCGATGGCTATTGTAAATACTTTATGCATTTTGAAATAAAGTCAAAATAAAGATTCAAAATTACAAGATAGAGTTTGGAACAGTAAAGAACTGAAGTGAAATGAAAGACTGAATTGCAAAAATCACTCTCAGGTTCTGGTTATATAGGACTTGAAAAGAGGCAAGTTGTAGTACCATCCATTTAATATTCAATGTCAAGATGAAACTTTCAGTGAAATTCTCAATGACTTGACTGGTGAGTAACTGGAATTCAAAAGTTTAAACAATTAGCGCAGAAAGACCATAAGATGCATGACGTTGGAATACGGAAACAAGCATATAATCATACAGTCTACTCCTTGATGTGGTCACAGCCGACGCAGAGACAAGATAAACGAAGAAGTCAAGTGCTTGGCCAAACGCAAACGAAGTTAGCATAAGATGTAATGAATATGAATGCTGATGTGCAAAAATTGGTCTAATCTGAATAATGGCAATGGAAAACAGCGCAGTGCTACTACGTAAAGATCGACGACTACTGTTCATTTCCGCTGATTGTGGGTGATTCATAAGTTTTCGAAACCTGTGTTTCCCTCGTCACTCGGAAGAATTCTCTGAAATGCATTTTCTGAAAAGTTTGACACTGATCAATCAACCTTTGGAAATCCCTGATTGGAACTCGGAATCGGAAGTAAGGACATGTTATTTAGTAGATACAAAATACTACTGAGGAAACGACCATTTTGCTCATTCAAATTCTAAACATTCTATCGTAATCACTAATCGCTAGTCACTACTTGCCCATTTGTAGCCTCTCTCACTAACACTATATTGGGAATTATGGTAAGAAATGGTTAAGAAGTCAAGACTCAGAAGCAAACGCAGTGTTTCCCAGTTTATGTTTATCTTATTTCCTAACATTGACCAACCGAAAGTCTATAAAAAGAATAAGAACTCCTTGTAAACCTCGTCATTCTGTAGAAAACAAAATGCATGCATTGGTGCTTTCTTCGGTTCTGGTTAGCTTAGGCTTATTATTACGATTGAGACAGAAGTTTCGTATGAAATGTCGACTTTGTCTTTCAGAAGTTCGGGGTTACATGAATGTTTCCGACTTTCCTTTCGAATATTCAAAGAAAGTCATAAATAAGNTCCTTTCGAATATTCAAAGAAAGTCATAAATAAGAATAATGGATGTATAAAACGCGACCGTCTTTGAACTTTTCAACTCAGTTGCAATGTCCACTGGTGCCTGTCAAGGTGTCTGACTGACTGTTTTGTAATTCTGACTGCCCCTTAAAGAAATTATCCGTTTGCTCCCTCAGACTCAAGTTATTCCATTTTACAATTTTGACAAAGCTCAATTAATAATTGACTTTATTTCTCTAATTGACTACATTGACTTGATTGAAAATGATTCGCAGCATCATTTCATTTGTTGCGGTTGAAATGTTTTTAACAGTGATCCTACTTCACACACTTCTGGTAAGTTTTCATTTCCAAAATTGTTTTAAAAGACTTATCTTCAAAAGAATGTTTTTCAATTTCTAATGCATTTACAATAATAAACAGACTGTAAATGCCAAGCCGCTTCCACAAGCAACCTTTCATAGAAATCCAGATGGGAGCATTTCGGGATCCATTGGCTTTTCGCAAGCCATCGCTGGAGGAGGGAACACAGGAGCAATCGGATTCAGTGAAACTTTTAATTTTGGACCTAAAGTAAGTTGTGTAACATGTCATTTTAATATTTAAGTTTACTCATAAAATTTGTATGCTAATTACACAATTTTCATTCAATACATTACAGGGATCGTCAGTCAGTGGAAGCAACTCGGCCTCTTTGAATAACAAATTCACGAACACGGGTTTCAGTAACTCAGGGACATTTGGCTCAAACTCAAACCCATTTGGGTCGTCTGGATCCAACAGCAACTCGAATAGTTTTAATAGTCCATTTATGAGCTCAGCTAATGCCAACGCTAATGCATATGCAAATCAATTTAAACAATTTGGGTAGACTTTTTCGTAATGTCTAAATTGATGCTAAGATTTTAACTAATTGATATTAATGTAAGCATGACTTTCGCATTTTACTATGTTTTACGACTTTACAAGAGATTTTGACTTCTTCACTATTGAAATTACGAGTTCGAATGAATAAAAACTTTTTTCTAATAATGCTCAAAAATAAGCATATTTTCTAGAGAATGCTGTCATGCTGTTTTCATTCCAATACAATTCTACGAAACATGAAAAATAATAGCCGAGAGAATGAGCATTGTAGATGAATGTAATGGAATAGGTACTGTAGACACTGTATAGGATAAGATTCAAGATTAAGTATAAAACTAATAATCCACACACAGCCAATAACCAACACCCTTATTAAGTAGTTTTGTGGCTTGTGTCAAGTTGTCAAGTATCTTTTGGGGTAAAAGATGTAAGGTTATAGACTAATATTTATAGGCTATTATAGGACACCGTATTTCATTCTCAGCTTGGAAGGATTGGTTTAATATGCCCAAACCAAATGCTATAAAAAGAATTAGGAACTTTTTAAAGCTTGTCTTTCAATGGAAAACGACATGCAGGAATTTTTGCTTTCTGCTGTTGAGTTTTGGAGTTTGGACACAGTTCACAGGATCACAATCACAGGTATGAAAGGCATGAAGCGTTGGCTATGTCTTTGGGAACTCGGGTTTTCCAACTTATTCTTTTCCAATAAATTCAAAAGGTCATAAATAGAATGAATGTATGGATATAGTATGAAAAATGAAAAAACATGGCATTTGACTTTTTAGCTCTCAGTTACAATGTGCTCTTGTAATTTCCAATAATACCCAGTTCATTTTCTGTGAATAAAGTACAATATTACCTGTTTGATCACCATTTGATACTCAAGTTCTAAAATTTTACGGTTTTGACAAAGCTCTTAAGTGGCTTCATTTACTAGGAATTGTTACAAAGTTACAATCCTTAGCCTGAAAATGATTTCCAGAATTAATTCATTTTTTGAGATGTGTTTACTATTGATGCTACTTCATGCACTTATGGTGAGTCTTCTCTTTCGTTCTTAAAACTTCTTTTCAAGAATACGGTTCATTTTATAATGCTGGTTACGATTTTAAAATATACAGGTTGTAAATGCCAGGCCACTTCAGCGAAGAGGCGTTAACATTCATAGAAATAGAGATGGGAGCATTTCAGGATCAATAGGTTTTTCCAAAGGCATCAGCGGAGCAGGATTGACAGGAGCAATCGGATTCAGTCAAACTTTTAATGTTGGGCCGAAGGTAAGTTGATGCATTTGTTATGTAGCGTGAATTTTTATTTTTAAGGTTACTAATATTCCTAATATGAAATGTAATACAGGGATCCAAATTCAGTGGAAGCAATTCGGCATCGTTGAATAACAGATTCACGAACACGGGTTTCAGTAATTCAGGGACATTTGCTTCCAACTCTGGGCTTTTTGGATCGTCTGGATCAAACAGCAACTCGAACAGTTTTCGGAGTCCATATCTGAGCACAGCTAATACCAACGCTAATGCATATGCCAACCAACTAAGAAGATTTGGGTAGAATTTTGGATTTTAGGATTTTATCAACGTGATGGCCATGAGGTCATGAATGACTCATGACATCGCGTTTTACGATGCGGAAAGGTTTCAACTTTTGAGAGTTTGTTTTTCTATATTATTATATTGTTGATTCTGCTTATTGTTATAATCTATATGGAATGGTGCAAGAAGGTGAGCATACACTGATACACTACGTTTCATTATCGTGAATGCCAACTGTTTATAAATTGAAAGACTTCATTTTGAAGTGATGAGTTCAGCCGAATAAAAACCCTTATTGTTTTTTGTTACGGTACATACTTATCGTACCTTTATTTCTTCAAAAATAAGCATTTTCTAGAAAAAGTATCCCTTATTATTTTGATAGCAATTTTGCAAAGCAGGAAGAACAGCAGAATAGAGACTAGAAAACGCATAAAATTAACATCACTAAAGCGTGTAGTAACGTAGTATAAGTAGTAATTTTAATATTACACTACACCTACACCTTTACACCATTATCAATAATGCGGGTGAATAATTCAACATATAGGTTTGTTAGGACCCTTATTTGGACTAGCAGTCAAATTAATATTTCTTCCATAAAACTGGACCTTCTTATTGCTAAAGACATTTCTGGAACGTCGAAAATTATTATCCAGCTTTCATGTAAATATGATAGATTTGCTTTAACACAAAGTCATTCGACGGACCTGAGTATTCTATACAACTTTAACGTTATAGTTATAATAGTAATTACGGTGCCGTTTTTGATAATTTAGTAATAAGTAACAATCATTTAAAGAGTAACCCGATGATTTCTACATCACTATTCTCACTATTGCCTTTGCTACTTATATAGAATCAACATCATATTGAATTACTACATTTCGGAGAGCCACAGCCATGCCATTACATGGAAGCTTCCGACTCCGACCATCAATGTGGCGATTTTTAAGGCCGACCAGCAGTATAAGTATCCGTGATAATTTGTTTCGAATTATGAATGTAATGATTAATTCTTGGAGGAAACTACATTACATTATTTAAATCATAGTACATGCTACTACTACTTTCATTATTCCTGAGCGTAAAGCAATGTCATTGAATAAGGAACGGAACAGCAAACTATGATAGATACAATTGGGCTTTCATTGTCAAGAAAGTTCCCCAATAGGAGC
>JABASF010001001.1:0-27899 GCA_019776145.1 Harlomillsia oculata
ATGCCAAAAGACACAGAAACTAACAGACTGCACAGTTTTCTATTATCAGACAATAATCACAATAAAATTCAATATTGAAATGTTTGATTAATATGATTAATGACAAAATGTGATGCTAATCAAACAGGAAATAAAAACTTGATAAAAATTCTTTCATTGTAATGTTCGTCCAAATGTTACTCTAGTCTGTAATCTCTGTGTAATGTTAATGTAGCTCTTAGCTGTTTAGGAAGCTAGTTTGATAATTATTGAGGCGACTAGGAATCTTGAACAGTATAGGAACGAACTCAGTGACCTTGTGACCTTGCATCCAAAATCTTAGACCTTAGCCATTACGTTCTCATAGTTGCACTTTTTAAAACAAATCACTGTTCTACCGTTCCGAATTTCAGGATTAGGGTATTGATACTGTATTGTGGAAGACTGATTTTTGTTTTGACACGGAGGGAATTTCTTCATCTCTTTCAGACAAAATGAGTGTAGAAACGCATGAAGGATTAGGCCATGTAGGTGTGGATGATAGAATAGAATTTCCAAATATGACAATTGATGATTTGGAAAACGAAGAACATGATTTGTACTGTGCAGTGCAAGAGTACATCCGTGAGCATTCCAATGTTGATGATGGTGGTAACTCATATTTTCCAGCATTTGTTCTTTGTTCATGACATTCATGAGTTTCGATTCCGGCCTTAACTTGATTAAGAATTTTTTCCCCACAGTAAACTGTTACCGAGTGGGAGACGGAGATGAAAACACGTCAGTGTTGATGCTCTTTCTCTTGCCATTGATGATCTTATGGGGCGTTGTGATACGAACTGTAATTAAACGCTACGAGTTTCAGTTACCTTACACTGTGATTTTGATGTTGTCCGGTCTACTACTTGGAGTCTTGTCCAAATACTTCTGCCCCCAAGTCTCTCCATACACTGACATAGCCCGAATACAACCAAAAGTGATTCTGTACACTTTCCTACCAATTTTAGTATTCGAATCCGCTTTCAACACGCCGACACACGTGTTCTTCAAAGCATTTTGGCAAATCATGCTCCTTGCATTTCCTGGAATGGTCATTTCGACTGGATTCACGGCAGTGGCTTGTATGTACATTTTCCCATCTTACGACTGGTCGTTTATCGATGCAGCTTTGTTCGGATCAATTATCAGTGCAACGGATCCTGTGGCCGTCGTGGCCATTTTACGTGAACTGGGTGCATCGGAAATATTGTCCGTGACCATCGAAGGTGAATCCCTTCTTAATGACGGAGTGGCTGTTCTCCTTTACGACATTTTTGCAGAAATGGAAAGTCCGGAACATGGGGACCATGATAACATGGCTCTCAACATTTTTTTAAAACTTCTTCAAATTGCAATCGGTGGACCGGTTTTTGGGTGGTGCATGGGAAAATTCACAATTTTTTATCTCCGCTACGTCTTCAATGACTCCGTGGCGGAGATTACAACTACAGTCATCGCGGCGTACCTCACATATTGCGTTGGAGAAGATGTTCTGGGTGTGTCCGGGATTCTGGCTGTCGTGGCCCTTGGAATCGTGTTGGCTTCTGAAAGAACTGTGATCAGTGCGGATTCTCTCAAAACAGTGGAACACTTTTGGGAAATGATGGGATTCTTTGCAAACACCGTTCTTTTTGTCATTGTGGGCATCGTCATCACTGAGACTGCATGGTCCAGCATTACATGGATGGATGGAGCGTATCTTATCGGATTGTACTTGATTCTCAATGTTATACGAATTGTTATGATTTACTTCTTATCTCCGATACTGGACTGGATTGGATTCGGATTGACCTGGAAGAATGCTTCCATCATGGCTTGGGGAGGGTTGAGGGGAGCAGTTGGCATTTGCCTGGCGTTAGAAGTGTTCCAGAACAATGATTTGTGCAGTCGGATCAATATGGGACCAAAGATCCTGTTTCAAACTGCTGGAACTGTTCTTCTCACCCTTATAATCAATGCAACGACTACAAAACGATTCATGGAACTCATAGGAATGACGAGTATACCGAAAGGTCCAGCGGAAGACATGGAAGAGGCTTTCAACGAACTCCAGCACATCCGGACCCGAGACGCACATCGTATCAAGAACAACCGGTTCATGGCGGATGTCAACGTGGAAACTGTTCTCAAATTGACCAAAATTCACAATCCTTACCAAGGAAAACAAACTGTGGATAAGAATAAACACAAGGTTCATAGCGAACTGACCCTTGGTGCACAATCGGCTCAGAACTTAAACTTGCCAACTTTTCAAAAAGTCCAGGCACTTGCGGACGAAATGAAGCACAAAGTACTCAAGGCCCTCAAAGTCTCATTTTGGAAACAACATGAAGAAGGGACATTGAAAGAAAACGCTGTTAGAATCCTCCTCGATTATTGTGACCAGTTTGAAGAGAAACCACTGGAAACTATCCGAATTTCACATTTGAGGAAGTACTGGACCATGAAAGGACATGATCAATGGTTACATTCGAAATTACTGTTACTAATCACCTTACCGGTTGAAACTGCCCATGCTGAGAAAACCGGATGCAGAAAGTTCTTTTGGGCAGTGGCCACTTACAAATGGATGGATGACATCGTCATGTTCATCGTACTTCTGAATATGGTACCAATTCTTTGGGAATTCGGGACTGAATTTGAAGATCCGTTGATTTGTCACTACCATCACACCATTTTCAACTATGTCAATCTGGGATTCACGGTTTTTTACGTTATTGAGCTCATTTTCAAAATAATCGGATATGGATTTTCAAAGTACTGGAAAAGCAAATGGAACAAGTTTGATGTTAACATTGTCCTTTTGGGAGTTTTGGATTGTGCATGTATGCCTTGGACCTGTGAGGGACATTTGGCATTGATCATCACCGCGAAAATTTTCCGACTAACTCGTGTCTTTCGAATTGTCCGGTTGATTCCCCCCTTGTTCCCGGTGTTTCTTCAGGTTCTAGAGCAACGTGAAAACGAAACTGTATTTCTAGGATTTGACATGTTAGTGGGCTTTTCCACGGCGTTTGAAGATGTCATACGTCAAGTCGAGGATATGGAAGATGATTATGAAATTTCAACCAAAATGAGAGAAGTTCTGGAGAGTCAAAAGTTGGAATCTCTCCGGGAGCTGAGCATAGTCCAGAAAAAGCATCCGGGTGTCGCCGTTTCAGTGAAGACACGACACACGTCCAGAATCGTACTCAACAAAATGCGACAGACGTTGACGGAATTGAAGATAGAAGGAGCCGTATCGGATGAGGACACTATTACAATTCTAGGAATCCTAGACATGTGTATGAAGAGAATATTAGACATTCCATCTAATTTGCCTCCACCCAAAACTGACATTAGTAACATTTCCTGGTTACGAGGTCATGAAACCCTCATCAAACACTTGGAATCTGTCCAGATAATCAAAACCTTTTCCGCTGGAGACGTTCTGTATGCTATAGGTGATGAACCAAACGGGGTATTCCTCATTACAGCGGGTTTGGTGTTGGAAAAGTATGAAAAGAACGCACAAGTCTTAGCCAATGCGAAGAATTACGGGAGTCTCCCGAATTCGGAGATCAATGCCGAATTGGCATTAGGTGGGAAAATGAAAGAATATTACGGGACAGGTTCAGTCATCGGGGAAATCGGAGTTCTTAAACCGCAAGTTCGAGCTACATCCGTCATTTGTGAATCTTTCGTTCGTCTGATTCATATTCAACAGGAATTCATGTTACAAGCTCTCAAAGATTACAACGATCCGATCGACTCATTGGAAGGCCGGATGTGGCGATCCTACGGAATGGGCATTGCGATCTCTCTTTTAAAACGACATGAAGGCTATGAAAATGTGAGTGCGGATAAGATCAAAAAATTCGTATACACATCCGCCGTTCCGATTACAAATGTCAAGAGATTCGATATCCCTGATTTCGTACTTCATATCGTCCTCATTGAAGGTCAGGTCCAGGATAGTTACAATAACGTCTTGTTCACAGCTCCAAAAATCCTTCCAGATACCTGCAGGAGTTTTACAACGGTAAAATTCATCAAACACCTCGTCATTATTTCACAATAACAATTCAGGTGAATTCTCAACTATAAATCCTTTTTCTGTACAATTCAACTAGGTCGAAAACCGTGGAACCCGTATTACCCGATTTTTGATCCTCAGCAGACCAATAGCGTAATCCGCAACCGGATACAAACAAAGTATAACTTTATGCTGTAATTTTTAATTAAAAATGTCGTGCTATTCTTGTTGTATAAATACACACGAAAGAACCACATTGAGTCAGCTTTTGTATGTCATTTAAAACGTTTAAGCCATTTATGCCGTAAGATCGTGTTTTTTATGCTAAAGGATACAGACAATGCGTACAGATACAGAGGTTAAAAGACTGCGAAGTTTTCAATTATCACAACGGTGCATCCGACAATAATCGCAATAAAATTGAATAATTGAAAGGACCAAGGCGTAATTGAATTCACAATGTGACTTTGTTCATCAGACGGGAGTATGCGGACTGTTATTAATAGCAATGTCTTCTTCAGGACACGGGTTGGGCATGAACTATGCTGTTCGTTATAGGTATGTGTGTGATCAACGGTGTCACCCGGGTAAGGCGGAGGTGGCGTCGCAATTGTGCTCGCCCGGACTCCAGGAGAAGGAAACCCAGGTTGGTTACTCTTATTTCCATTGGGTTTAGATGATGAGTTTAAAAAGATATGTCCATGACCATCCGTATTCGTCCAGTACATCAGCTCAATTCCAAAAGGTTGGTTACTCTTATTTCCATTGGGTTTAGATGATGAGTTTAAAAAGATATGTCCATGACCATCCGTATTCGTCCAGTACATCTGCTCAATTCCAAAGAGGACACCGGATATGCAAGCTCCAATAGGCAGAAATGCAAAGACGACATATAAGTTCATCCAGGTCAGCGGTTTTTCAGTTTGAGAGTCACCTTCGACCCGTTTGAGCTCGTGGTACATGGGTGTTCCCACTTTCTGTCGGTTCTTGGCAATCCCTTGTTTCTTGAAGTTGTAAAGAATATCTTCCTGCCATTTCTCCCAGATATGCGTTTCTTTTACCCCGGACACAATGCCTAGGAAGCTGTCTGCGTATGGTGACCAACGAGCAAATCCAAAAGATTGATGTACCCGGTATAACTCGTCGGACGCTTCCACAAGCGGAGCTACCCGGGAATTCAATGTGAAATCCCTGGCGATATGAGCTCGAATGAAAGGTGACCAGTAAATACAAGTAGAATGTGGTGTGAGCAACGCCTCGTTCAAACAATCCGTGACTGAATCTGCTTCTTTCATGTTGTTTCTTTTAATCGCCCGGGAATTTGGGGTTGGGAGATCCTTAAAGTATGCAATTTCAATGATTCCTTCAGCATAAAGGATTGAGAAGTAATCAGTCCTGGATGCTAGTGAAGAAACATCCCTTGGGATTTGTTCAGGTGACGGGAAACAAAGATTTGTTCTTAATGTGGATCGGTAACCCGTTCCCAGGACGGTACAAGTTAGCAACCATAGGAGACTGAGGTAACGAACCCCTTTGGGAATGTCGACGAGACCCTGTTCCATTGCCATTGAGTACGGTAAGAAAGTTGCTGCGTCCCAAACACGGTATGTCCATCTTCGCCCCATGTACAACCACATAACGATCCCTTGAACGACTCCAAGGACCATGAATGTCGTCACAATGAAGATCCAAACTATCATTGAGTAAGGGAGCATAAATGAGTTCCATGGTAGGTCCATTATGGGTTGTCTCGTCACAAATCTAGAGGGTAATCAGTAATCATCAACAATGTCAATCGTCACATTGTCAGTGTGTGTGTGTGTGTTTACCATCATAGTCGTAGTATAAAGTTGCTTGGCTTACCTCAAGTACGACTGTGACGTAATCCCAACGAAATCAATCCCATAGTCCCACTTGTACGTCTGGCACGATGTGAACATGAGATGAGCCTTGTGGTAGATCGGACCGGAAGCAGCTCCGCTCCAAGTCCCGTTTTTCTCCAACCTCCCGTAATTCGGCCCATGGAATTGCATTTCATAAGTAAAATTAAAAACCTTACTGGCCGCAGTTACCGTTCGTAAATTCGTCCCGTCCATGACCACATTTCCCTTCGAATCCGTGTCCGTCACGAAATTATGGGGTGGAAATTCACTGGCAGCAAATACAAAATGCCGTCCATGAACACGAACGCCCATGGGTGACAAAGGTTTCAAATTCTCCGAAATCCTTTTCAAAACTAGCATATTTCCTCCATTGTACACCTTTGGGTCGACCCACAATGCTCCAGACTCCCAAACAATTCCAATCCTCCATCGCAAATCCTGGCAAATGGACAGGGACCAAGCTTTCCTGAGGATATGTTCCGGTCCGATCAAAATGAGGCGATCGTATCGATTATGGAAATTGTATTTCAATTCTTCCTCCAGCTCTGTTAATTTCTTCGGTTCAAACAACCAAACGAAATAAATGTAACGTAACTTTTCATGCCGTTCGGGTAATCCCCTTTTGTTTGTACGTCGATTGTCAAAAGTAGGGTGCAAAGGTCGTTCCAAACCGAATAATCTAGGCCATGGGGTCACCAGATTCCAATCAAAAAGCATAGACGAACTTTCATAGTTCTTGACGAAAAGTGTAGTTGGTTTAAACTGCTTGTTCACTACGTAATTCAAAACTTCCTTAATTTGGGGATAGCCTTTTAAAATCCCTGAATCCTTTTGGGTGTCAGTGTAACCCAAACAACTATTTGTAATTAATAAAACTATGAATAGATAATTACTCATTTTTTGCAAGTAAATGGCGTAATGCTGTACTGTACGTTCTACACTTTCAACGTTTCAACTGTCTCACAATGGACAATGCGAATTTAAATACCCTCGTGTTCGACAACTGCAACTCAGTTCATCGAAGTCATTAAAGACTCGCCATTATCCAAAACATCAAATTAACAATTCCATTGAATGACCGACATGAAATGAACTTCCCATCTTGTCAATTCCATTTCCAATTTCCGTGTTCCTTGACGTCCAGCCAATTAAGTTCGGAATAGTCATTTAAGTGTCGCAATCAACTCGGTTTTCGTTCATCTTCATATGCAACGAAATTAGCTCATATATTTCCCATTGCTACGTTTTGCGTGTCAACATGACGAGATGCTCGCCCTTTTGTGCAAAAGCCTACTTGACTTTTGTAATTGAATACTTAAACAACTGATACGAATAATTTTATCCGTTCACTGTTTTTAAAAACATGATTTCAAACAAGATTTTTAGCATGTTAAATGGCCATTGATGACCTTTCTTTACCACAGAAATGTGAAAGAACCATTTGGAAAACATCCCAAGTTGGAAGCCATATACCTTATGTAATTTATTTGAAACATAATCAAATAATCATGCAATTCATTCCGGAAGTCCATTAAGTCCAATAATGATGATGATAACATCATCAGCATCACAGTTACTTTTATTTCGTTATTACATTTACATTACATTTATATAGAGTTTTGTTTGCTGTTTTCCTTGTAAATCGTCTTTAACATTAACACTTTAAAAACACAACTAACTGAATTTGGATTTGGACAGTTTACATGTACAATAGTTTGGCCATGACCAGTTATTATTATGACTATAATTGAACGCTAAACTTGACTACGGAATGTTTGAGTAAAAAAGAAAATATACGCGGATCTTTCATCTTTGTTCAGGGCATTCCAATTTCCAGTTCATTAGAATGCGTCACCTATCCCATCTTCACTGCTCAGTCATGTTCAGTAGTGCACATTAGGAAGTTGTTTACGAGCAACCACACATTGAGAAGAAGAGAAATATGCTGATCTCACTGAAGGATTCCACCCTTAGCATAACAGTTCCCTAAGGATGAGAATGACATTGTTTCATGTGGGCCATCAAACGTTTTTCGAATGCAAACACCATAGAACACTGTTCACATTTCCATCTTATTTTGCTACCTAAAATTAACAATAAAGGATAATAAAAGTGTAAAACAACATAAAGACAACGAATATCTGTATCTGTGGTAGTGGTAAGGAAATCTTACTGGAATGGGCAACTTCTACATGTCTGATCAACTTGGAAGTGCAAGTAAATAATTTTGTACAATGAAAGCACGGGAACTTGATGGAATTGGAGGAATGCACGGCTCGAATATGGCTTCGTAACCTTTGAGGGTGTTTGAACTTCCTCGGGCACTGACTGCACTTCAATTCGGGTTTTTTCTCTGCAGATTAGTTACACATTAGCAGTTAAATATCAACAAACTACAATTTATTGGGATTGTATATAGTCGACAGAGTAAAATGTACTTGGGTGCTTTAACAGATGAGATTCCAAGGCCGAACGGTTCTTTGAAGAAAGAGGACACGAAGTGCGAACTCCTTTTTTGTGCCGTTTCAAACTAGATCCCGTCGCAAATGTCCTTTTGCAGTGTATGCAAACGTTTGAGTGTATACTCTCACGCGTTTGAGCACTAGTATCGTGACTCTGTGAATGCTTTCGCATGGTTGCTTTTAGCCGAAATAGTTTTCCGCAAACTGGACATGAATACGGTCGTTCACCTGATTAAACAATTTAATTTAAAAAGTTCAACTGTCAACACGTATTGACTGCATTTGTAGTAAATTCATGAAGTCATTACCAGTGTGAATGCTGTGATGTGCAGCAAGATGAGACTTTCGTTTAAAATCTCTACCGCAAATACCGCACTTGAAGTTGACCACTCGTTTCCCATTTCGTTCCAGTTCCGACACTTCAATTCCAGCATCTTTTCCTGACATATCATTGAAAGATAGTACAATTTATAATTATGCCGTTTCAGATCAATTCTATTATCGATATACAAGTTGAATATACCTGGAAGACATGATTTTTCTGTCTGGGTCGTCCCAATCGTTTTTGTATTATGCGAAGTCAACATAGCTGATTTCGAATGTCCAGGTTCGCAAACTATCGGTGTGGAAACGAGAGCAGGTCCACAGTCCATCTGAATAGGGACAGGGTCACTGTGAATCTGAATATCGACATCATTGTCCATTAGAAAAGGGACAGGTTCAATGTCCATCAAAATAGCGTCGACAGTGTCATAGTCCATTGGAAAAGGGACAGGTTGAAGTTCTATCAGAATAGGGCCGGATTCATGGTTCATGACAAGGTCAGTTTCGTGGTTCATCAGAATAGGGACAGGTTGAACAGGTTGAGGCCCCATTGGCATATGGACACGGTCACCGTCCATAATGTCATCTTTCATTAACAATATATTGTCCTGTTTATCTTCACTATAACCTACATTTTATTTTTATTACATTGAACTGAATGATTTCAATCTCAAGAATATTCAGTGATTTAAAAAAATAAAAGCTATGCTCAATCTTAACCGTTATTTAGGTCATCTTGTGATCTTGTGAATGTTGTCGATTCCTCTTCCCGGCAAAAATAATCTTGTGGTTTCGGCCGTTTCGGTTTCGGTCCTTGACCAGCTCTTGTGGCACCGACAACGATGAAGGAACAAAAAGCGTTTCCCATGACCATGATGACTTGATGATGATGAAGTAATGTGACGTGACAAAGGATAATTTTATATGACCACGTCGCCGCACATACAAAACTTATATTTTAGCAAAAAGCAAAACTACCACTCAGAAACTAAGAAAAACCAGTAACTCAACAGCATTATTTCTACTAAACCAGAATTTATAGATAGAATAAACTAAAATTAGATAATCGGACGTCAGATTTGTCATTGTCGGACACCAATAATGGTGACGAAATCCGGCCGTCGGACGGTCGGACCCCCGAAACAGTCACTCGTCCTCTCGTACTCTACTCGCAAAGCTCATCTGTGAGAAATAAGCTGGCGTCTTGCGTAATACGCGATATTTGTATGGCAAAAATACCAATTATGTGGCGTATGTGCAAATCAAGCGTGGACATTTTAGCGTCATTGACGTACCAAATGCATACAAAATGTAACGGATTTTTGTTCGGCTTGAACCCGCTTTCATGCTTTCTCCCATTATGAGTGTGAAAGTCTGAAATTGTGAAGGAGATGATGAAAATTAATCTTCAAATAACAATATTCACCCTTTTTTTTAAAGTGCGTTTTATAAAATGAGCGATCGGGATAATGAAATTAAAAAGATGACTTTGGTTGTGTAATGTGTTAGAACTTCAAGGATCAAGAGAAGGAAAGTAAAAGCTTGCAGAATCAAAACGCAGTAGAAAGAATGGTGTAGACGGTGCTTTTTGAAGGAAATAGGTACAGGCCCTGAAGTCCCCTTGGAATGATTCAAGGCTAGAAAGTCAGTGAACATCTTGTTGTTGAATATACGAGTGTAGTAATCATCCAACCCGCTTTGAAATTCCAATAAACCCGCAATATGTAAAGAATTAAAGAATGCAGCCAACTGTGCCCGATACTTGCCCAAAAAGTTAATGCTTCGAACAATTTGGTTGGGTTTCTTGGGCACGGCCACGCATTGAAATATTTCTTCAAAATCATCGACTGTTGCGTACTTGAAGAAAAATTCTTCGCAATCTTTACTGAAATAAAACGCTCGCTTCCGGTACTTGTCAGGATTTCTTTTCATTTTACGGATCATGGACCAATATGGGGATTTGAATTCGGGGACCCGGACTAACGTAGTGTGCGACTCCAGTTTATCCAGGATTTTGTGTTCTTTAAACTCTGAGTAGAGCTGAATCCGTGCAGCGTGTAGATTTTGCTGGTAATATTCTTCGGAATGCTCCGGAGGAACTTGACCGGACGTTGTCTGGTCAATGAGTAAGGAACTGACCTTGTAATTAGCTAGCACGAGGTCACGCGTGCTAATGTACACTTTACGTGGAGAGGGGCTTATAAACTCTGTCGTCACTGATGATTCGTAAAGCACCGTGATGAGCAGTGCGAAACTGATAGTAAAAAGGAAAATTTTGAATCTGAATTTCGGGGCGTTTTGGTGCAACAAAGTTCCCAGTATGTCAAATCCACACCGGACAATACCCGTTAACCCATTTCCATCATTAATGGTATTTGCGACAGCTACCAAAATAATGGAAACAAAAAGGAGAATCCAAATGTGCATAGGCAATGGTTTCAACCAAATCGACATGAGTGACACTTCCTCTTCAATGTCTTCCACAGGTTGACAGTAAACGATTGTCATCAATTCTACACTATACCACGCTTTCATGCCATCTGGTCGGTGATGTCCAGAAATGTCGTCGTAATGCTTAAACGTCAACCCAATATAGGGTAACGGGACATTTTCGTCAACTTCAAGCGCTGATGAGTAACCCTTCCACTCAAATGGTGTAGCATTGAACTTCCTGGACAATGACGCAAACACAACTTGACCAAGGCCGCAAGGGAGGATTTGCACATGGTTCTCCATGATAACCGGACGCTTCCAGCAATTCTCCATGACACGCTCCAGGTCTTCCGCAAAGTCTTGTTGTATCCAAACTAAATAAGGACCAACTTGACAATTGTGAGCGTTCCAGAGTGACGTGACCCAGACGTTTCCAATTTGATCGGTGGCTGGAAACTCAACAAAATGCCGATGTGTGGAAAGCCCGTCTCCACATCCAGTACAGAAAACGAATTTACGAAGTTGGTCAATCGCCGAGACATTTTTGGGGTAGAATTGCAAGTAGATTTGAATGGGGCATGGCCAATGAAAAGTGAGGAATTTTCGATCATTCTTAAACTCTAAAGAGTTGACACTGAACCCGTACTGAGCAAAAATATGAATCGTGTTCATGTGTTGAGCTTGTGAGTCCCAAACCATCGTCTTAATTATCTCAAATACCTTATTGTTCAGAAGATTTTCGATGTTGTTGTTCGCAAGGTCGGATGAAGAATTGCTTCCCAACTGAATCACTCGAATAAAGGAATTCCGCATAGAGATGTCCAATTGCAATTGGACATTCATTCTTAAACTCTAAAGAGTTGACACTGAACCCGTACTGAGCAAAAATATGAATCGTGTTCATGTGTTGAGCTTGTGAGTCCCAAACCATCGTCTTAATTATCTCAAATACCTTTAGAATCCAGCGTTTCACTGATCTTGTAGCTGGTGGAACAAAAACCACAATTTTGGAGACGCGCTGGTCGCTCTTAGTCCTCAGGATCACACTTTGACAATTCTTCGAATTTCTCATGCTGATCTCCCAAATGTGAGAAGCGTAGTGGTTGTTGTTCAGAAGATTTTCGATGTTGTTGTTCGCAAGGTCGGATGAAGAATTGCTTCCCAACTGAATCACTCGAATAAAGGAATTCCGCATAGAGATGTCCAATTGCAAAATTAAATGCAAGGCATAGGCAACCAGAAAACAAAGGGAATTGTATGTGTATCCACTTCATCTTCATGGTTCTAGATTCGACTTCAGAATGTTTTAAGAATATGAAGTCCTTGAAACTTTGAAATGCTCATGAAATCCGATTTTCTATGATTCCCTCGTACGCATTTAGAATGCATTGTTTGTTTAGCAAAACATTAATGTGTGCGTGCTGAATTTGGATTACGAAAGCGAGTTACTTAGGTAGGTTTAGTTGTCTAGTAGCTCCGTTGTCATTACAATTACAAGAAGAAACGAATAATAATTTATCATTAACTGACCCCAATTGCACTGTTCGCACTATGCCCCTGCGTTTTGATTTCGTCTCCTGCAGGAGAATCTTAACTCAAAACATCGGGCCACTTTGTCTTCTTTTCTGATAAATCTATCATCAAATCATCATCATCACGTATGTTTTTTATTGCTGACTTCATTATCGGTCTTTCAACATTCAAGTTGTAAATAATGTGAAAATCAATCAAAAGCAGGAGGACGCTAACTGAAACGATATTTAATCCGATTTCTATTTAGTCTTCAAACTTCAATAAACAAAAAATAGTTTTTCGTACCCGTTTGTACTAAATAAAATATGAACCTGTTTGTCAATTGTCAACTATAAAAATCTACGTAAATGAATATTGTACAAAATTAATAAAGTTTACGGCGTTCAAGCATGAAATACCAACGTCCTTAACAAACTGTGTTTGCTTAATGCTTATGGTTATGGCATTAAATGGACAAGGAAAATTCCTTTTCTCCTCCTCTGCCTACCTTTTGAAAACATTGTGAATTTTATGATTATTACTTATTATTATTAATTATCATTATTATATCTCATCATTAATCATGATTCGTCATTCATGTTCATGACACGGCTTGACCTCCCTCTATTATGCTTAATACCTCTCCTTTTCATTAGTTCAGTTCGGTTTAATTCCACCTGTAAACATTTAGTTAGCGAACAGGTTCCAGGATACGATTCGAGAATGATTTTATTCATGCATTTTGGACAGAAAGTGGCGGACGGGCGAGCATTCGTGTACAAGCCAACGCATGTTATTTTCTCGTCGGTGGCGGACGGAAAAGCAAGGACCTACAAGACAACCCAGCCAATACTAACTTACTAACGCGTCAACCAATCCAGTGCGTTCTGCTGTTAACTCATCGATCATCGTTATGGAGAAACGAAAATTCTGACCAAACTAAGGACAATGAACAATGAAATGAACCTAACCAACATTGACATCGACAATGGCTGTTCCTGTTATGATTGTTTATGAAACCTTGAGGTGGATGCATGACTTTTTAAAAAACGATGATGAAAGATGAAATGAAAGAATGCAAAGTATGTTAAGGACTTCATGTTTTTGGTAGTTTTTATTAGACTCACACGCAAGTCGAATGGAATTTTGTTCTTTGGAAAATGTGGTGGCCCTGAAAAGGGCCGTTGGTATTTATGACGGTGTTATTGATGTTGAATTTGATGACAGGTCAGGTCAGATTAACCTCCGAATCCGTAATGGGCGCGTCCGCCCTGACGCTTGAGAGCGTAGATGACGTCCATGGCCGTGACGGTCTGTCGCTTCGCGTGTTCCGTGTAGGCGACAGCGTCACGGATCATGTTCTCCAGGAAAACCTTGAGGACACCAACAGTTTCTTCATACATCAAGCCGGAAACACGCTTGACACCTGCTCGGCGGGCCAGACGACGAATAGCGGGTTTCGTGATCTTGTCAAGAAGGACCGTTTTATGATGCTTGGCGTCACCCTTCCTGAGTCCCTTGCTTCCGTTTCCCTTCCCAATGCAAATGCATGCTGTGGATTCTGTGGGTGCTGCTGCTGCAGACCTCTAAGCACCCACTAAGACCCCTCTCCACAGCCAATTAAAAACACAACTCCTCTTCCCAATTACCTCGAAATTATGACTTTAATTCTCGGCAGACTAAGGAGGAAGGAAGCGCCGTTGATCAGGCGCTTAGGAGGAAGGAAAGGGATACAGAGTGCGGAAAGCGAGAAAATGGCGGAAAATAAGCAAAAAAGGAGGAAATCGGACGAAAAGAGACGGAAAGGTAGCAAAAAAGGCAAAATATTTCCGCCGCACGCGGAAATTTGCGGTCTTGGCCCATTCCGCTCATCAAAATCCAGCTCGGGTCGGAGGCGGAGGTAGGAACTCTCGCCCGCCGGAATCTTAAGAGGAAGGAAGGGCCCCTCATAATTTCGAGGTATTTCCCAATAGCTCAACAGCCATTTCGTCCTCCTAAAGTCTATATTCTTTGTCCTGATTTTTCGTTCGGTTCTTCGGTTGACCTCGCGTCCCGCCAACGCCTTTAGGGCTCCTTGATTACATTCCTTAATTTATTTAAAGTTAAATGAGATATGAGACGCCATTAATTAAAATGATGCTACAGTTTGAGGCCAAACAACAATAACGCAAATGATGTAATATAAAATGCAATTACAAACTGAGACGAGGCGCATTTTATATTGCTTGCTTGAGTTGCGTGCGTAAAATCTTGTAAACTTTTGTATGGTTTGCTTTCGTTTTGGTGCATTAAATTAAAATGCGAAAGAAGGATGATTTTATGACAGCCCAGACCAGACCAGAACCTACTTATTCCTAATTACTCCAGTGATCATCAGATTCATGAATGATGTTATGCAAAATGCCAATAAAGAATGAATGCCAGTTTATTTCAATAAAACAAATTGATAAGATTTTATTAAACTAGGAGACGAGAAGCCTTTTAATTTTGCTCTTTGGAAAATGTGGTGGCCCTGAAAAGGGCCGTTGGGTTTACGATGAGTTGATGTTAGGTGAAAGCTAAAACGTTGAACGCTATTTTACTTGGAGGAAGTGTATTTGGTGACAGCCTTTGTTCCTTCAGACACGGCGTGCTTGGCCAACTCTCCGGGTAGAAGGAGACGAACGGCGGTTTGGATTTCACGGGAGGTGGTGGTCGTCCTCTTGTTGTAGTGAGCCAGGCGGGAAGCCTCGGCCGCAATGCGCTCGAAAATGTCGTTCACGAACGAGTTCATGATGGACATGGCCTTGGATGACACTCCGGTGTCCGGGTGGACTTGCTTCAACACCTTGTAGATGTAAATGGCGTACGACTCCTTCCTCTTCCGCTTCTTCTTCTTGTCGTCCTTCGAGATGCTCTTATTCGCTGGTTTTCCGTAAATCTTCGGCATGATGAAAGGTCAAAGATCAAAGATTCAAGTTGTAAAATGAAAATGAGCTGAGCTGACTGACAGTTCTTCCGTGAACAGACACAAACGAGAGAGTGAGGTTTTGAAACTCCGGCCCGTTTCCTTTTATAAGGGCGAGCGAGTTCGAGTTCCCCAGCTTGAAGAGTTGCGTTTACTCGATGGATTTACTCGTGTCAAAGCATGGGATTCCGAGTACGGACGTCTCAGCACTCACTTTACAACTTACAAGTTGTTACAAGTTACAATACAAGGTTACAACTTACAACGTTACAAGTTACAACCCAGCAATGCAATGTTAAACAGTTAAACTCCAGCCAATCACGGCGACGGCGTAGTACTTGGTCGCTATTCTTTATGCTTATTATTATATGCTTATGACTTTGACACTGTCTGACACAACGTGACAACTGACAATTGACAAAGCCAACCAGCCAAAGGTGTCATCTTAAGTGGCGAGTGACGATGACGAAGTGGCTGTCCAGGCCAGTAATGTCCAGCCGTCCAGCGTCCACTACACGATATCATGAATCACGGACGTTTTTTATATTTATTGGCTATTTGATATTTTATTTGGTTTTTCAGTTATTATTATTATATCTTATACACACAGGTCACAATCAGGTCCGCCAGGTCAGGTTGATGGTTTTTGTAAATGATTCATTCATGATGCTAATTTTTCGAAAATGTAAATACAATATCGACAATATGCTCAATGAAGAACACGACAGCACTGAGTGCAAAGAACAATGCTCCAACAATGAAAATTGTCATGACCTTATGATTCATACTGATTGGTTGCGGGGATTTTGTATCATCATGACTGGATTCCTGGACACGATATGCAAGTGAGCTCTGCCATTTGTCATACCCATCCCAAAACTGGATCAACCCAGTTTCAAAGAGCATCACAGTTCGATTTTTGAGTTTGGCATGATCTCGAAATTCAAATGTCCATGTTTCAGGTGACGTCGCAAAGGGGATTGTAGTCGAGTAACAACGTTTCCCACTTTGTTGTCGTAAGCGGACCAGAATCTTTGTTTTTTCGAGAGCGTCCACAAGAATGCAAAGTCTTGAAGTGTTTGTGATCATTTGTTCCAATGTATTGTCGCGGTAGATCATGAAAATCTTGTTTCTTAAGCCGTATTGTGTTTCAAACGCTCGGATATGGTGCTCAAATTGGTA
This sequence comes from Harlomillsia oculata, assembly GCA_019776145.1. Lineage (NCBI taxonomy): Eukaryota > Metazoa > Arthropoda > Collembola > Entomobryomorpha > Oncopoduridae > Harlomillsia > Harlomillsia oculata. The sequence continues at coordinate 16,777 of JABASF010001001.1, forward strand.
GAAAGCTTTGAAATTTATCGCAGCGTCAGAATATGGAACCACGAGTTTGTACCCCATTCGAATCAAATGCGCTAGGTCAGGCACAATTTCCGGTTTGGAAGGTGCCAAGACTTCCCCAGTGATGAACGTTTCATAGAACGTAGTCAGGAAAAAAGACGCAATCACAAGCACAATCGAAATCCTAATGTTGGTTTGAGGTAATGGCTGTTTCACAAGTAACCCCACTCCGCTCAAATTATGAAAGATGATCTGGTAAACTCCACCTTGATTTCTTTTGTACAATACAAGCATAGCAAAGAGTGTGCAACCAATCCCCGAAAAGTACCAGGTTGAGGAGTCCAAAGGTTTGAACCAAACAGTGTAGCTTAAAGACCCGAATTCATGTGGCGGGTTGCAATACACAACGGCAGTTTCTGCATAGTCCACCAAGAGGTAGGATGACACGGCCGTCCTCACTTCCAATAGAAACGAACTGTCTTGCTCTTTTGACATTTTCGTGTTGATACCGGATACGTACTTGAAGTAATTGTCATTTTCGGTTATCACTAAAGTCAAATTGAGATTTTCCGCTAAAATACCCGCAACCGAGGTAAGCGAGCGGTTCCTCCAACTTTGCACTGGAGGCAACCAAAATTGAGCCTTTCGTATACTCTCTAACGGGGTTTCCAAGCTTCGAAAAATGTCCCAAGATTCATAAGATTTCCCTACACTCATCTCAGCACTTCCAAACCGGATATTTAAATCGTACCGATTCAGCACCGGAATCAAAACTGAGCTCGCCGACCATGCCAATGCTTCAGCTTCTCCCCCGAAAAGAATTATAAAAACGGATCTCTCCGAATCAAAACTCATCAAATCCAAATACGGGAGAATGGTGAACTTGAATTCGGATTTTGGAAGGTCAATAAACACATGTACCTTGCATTTCGGTTTATAATGCAAGTACACTTGGTACAATTTATAAGAAAAGTACGTGAGGTTAGCAACCGTCATCAAATGGTCAGAGTTGAGTCCAATGAGTCCTTCAAGGTAGCGTCCGTTGTGTCCCATTGGAGAATCTTGCGTGAAATCAATCCAGTTCCACAAACACGCATTCCAATTCCAATCCTTCAATTTGTCTACGTTTGCAGGACGCGCGACAATCGTCCAATTATTTTCCAAAATACAGGCTAATAGCAAAATAAAATGAGTATTAAAAGATGACGCCATTTAAATTAATAAACTAGTGTCCTACAAATTAATGCGCCATGAAATCACTTCAGTTACTCTGGAAGTCACACAAAACGTTAAAACTTTACTAAGGTCAGTAAAGTCAGTAATCACTAATCACTAATCAGTAATCATAATCAGCAAACATTCGTGGGTGCGTTGCGGTGCACTAACGGCAAATGAATGGCAAAACATGTTTCACGGCTTCACTTTCACCGCTTCTACTAAATCACTAAATGTGCAAATATTTGCATATAGTTCTCAATCCTGTCACAAACCGCACCCGACACAATGACACGACGACGGCACAAAGTATTACGACACCGTATTGAAATGACACTCCTACGCAAAGTTGACAAATTGACAACCCCTTTATCACTTATTATAAGGTGCCTTTATCATTACATTGAAATGAAACATTTGCGGTACAACAATAATAATGTATTGAAATTGAATCATGAAATTCCGAAATGTCGTGCAAAACTAATGACATGAGCAAAACGCGAGATCAAACACAATTATTCTATAGGTCCCAGATCAATATAAGGGTACTTATTTAAGATTTTTAACATGACACACCACATTTCCTGTCGGAACCGTGTGCGCATTACAAAATGACAACGTGTGGTTCAAGTCGATGGTCGTCCACTTTTGCAGATTGTTAATCCATCTGAAGAGCAGGCACCGCTCCGGTTATCAGGTTATCATCATGCCCATACTGTTGATTGATTGACCAAGTTTTTTTTAAAAAATTGATCCAGTTCGAATCATTCGAATGTTAACAATTAGCGATGGCAATAGGGGATCCTTGACCTTGACCAGGGAAACCCCCCACGGCCCCCACTGACCCAACAGAGGTTTCTCAAAGCATGACATGACGACATATCTATCAGTCGCTAAAAACAAAAACTGTCGCAAACATTTTCTAAAATGAGATACATTAAAAGTTGAATTTTTTGATAAACGATGCCAATGATGCCAATCAGTGAAGAGTGAACCAATAAGCAACTTTTACGCTGTTAGTACTTTTTACAAAACATTGGAGATAAAGAAATCTGGAAAGTCGCTCGTGGACATGAATTGTGAATTGTGACGTCATAGGCTGAAAGTTCAAACTGAAAGCTAAATCCAGCCAAGTGAACTAACCTTGAGTTAAGCCAGAGTTAAGCTGCAAGCTTGCTGTCGATTTTTGTACACGGTTTTCCTGTGTTCCTAGTATATTTTACAGGACTGTTCTGTATTCTATTTCTAGTCTATTTCTAGTATTCTGTTTGAGAAAATTGTTCAATTTATTTGTTAGTTTGTGCCTTGACCATTTGACATCTTCTTGACATTGACACGCATTCGTTGTGAGTTGTTATTAGGCACGATGGATTCTAATTCCAAACGGACAAATAAACTGTTTCGAGCTGGACAATTTGTACGTGCTTTGAAAATATACACTGCTGAATTGGAGAAGGATCCGGGCAGTGTGACATTGCTGTCGAATCGGGCCTTGGTTCATTTGAAACTGACCAACTACTCGGAAGCATTGACGGACGCTGACCTCGCGTTGGAACTCGATCCGGAAAACGTAAAGGTCAAGTATCGAAAAGGATTAGCTCTCATTGAGCTGGGTCGTTATGCGGAAGCTGTTGATTTTCTGACTGATGCTGTGACCTCCGTGACCCATGGACCTGACAGGAATGCAATTGAAGTTATTCTAGAGGAAGCTCAGTTGTTCGTGAAACAGTCGGAAACGGGAGAAGGCTACGACATGAAGAGCATTTTGGCTCTGAATGACCCAATCAAGCGTGTGGCGAGTTTTACTAAGCGGGTAGCACTAAGAGAGATCCAGGGCAAAGGTCGAGGTCTCATTGCGACTCAAGATATTCAACCTGGAGAAGTGATTTTGGTGTCGAAGGCATCCTTCTTTGTTACCGGGGACGAATTTTCTAACCTCGCAACAGCTAATGAAGAATGCGATCCTGACTTGTTAAATGCTATTCGAAACAAACTTTTGAAGAAGCTTTTCGACAAGATCATGAACAAGATCAAGGTTAATCCCGAGATCCGTGCTGACGTGTTCCACTTGTGGGCTGGAGACAGTTTGAAGTACTTGGAACGAGAAAAAGGTAGATTTAAATGTAGATTTAATAGACGCCTTTTATAACTAAAAATGCATTTGCAAATGCTACAATTTTATGTCATTCTGTCGTAAAACAGGTTCTACTGCTGATTTGGACGCGGATCGTTTGAAGAAAATCATCGAACTGAATGGTTACGGTCACGGGTTTTCAAAAAACTTAATCGGTGAAGCTTCACTAGTTCATCTCATATTGGCTCAGCTTGCTGTCGACGAGATGCACAAGATTTCGGCAGGACTTTGGCTCCCAGTTGCTTACATCAATCACACATGTTACGGCGGAAATGCATTTCGTCAAGGCTATAGCGACACGATTGTCCTGCGTGCTCACAAGTTAATTCCAAAAGGATCAGAGGTCCTCATGTCCTACGCCCAGTCGGCATCACCCTTGTCCATTCGTGAATCCATCTTTACAGCACACGGTTTCGCATGTCAGTGTCCACTTTGTGAAATCGACAAGAGGGAAGACATCTTTGTTCACGAAACTAGAGAGAAGCTTATAGCAAAATTTCATCGGAAAATGGAAAACGGCGCAAGTTTGCAAGTTCTCGATGACATTATCACCGAGTTGGAGTTGTTGAGAAAAGATGATCCAGATCTGAACCTACCCGTTATCGATGTCATGCAGCCACTCTTTACCAAAGCTGGACAAGAAGGCAACTTAACTCTTTGCTCCAAGTACGCCATCAGAATCGTTGATCTTACTTTGACACTCGAGTTAGTGGGTTCAGCAGCTGTGACTTCGGTCATTCAATTCATTCGGGCATCCCAGTCTTCCGCGCACAACAAGGTTGACGAGCAGAAGCTATGGGCGTCTCGTTTCAAGAAAGCACTCAGTATGTCTGGAGAAAGCTGTGACAATGAGGTGATGATAACGTACGTACGCAACGGTTATTTCAGTTTCTTGGGTGCGACCAACACACCAATGGAGAAACGTTACCCGAACTTCAGAAATTATAGTATGGTCCAAAACATTGAGCATGCGTTGAATGTCAAGTGCATCTCCGACGACCTTAAGAAGTTCATGCAATGAGTACTGAATGAGATTATCAAAATAAGTTAATATCCCTTTTAATGTAAGTAATCTAAAATGTATTCAAGTTGTTACTTTCTTTAACATCCTCCACCGTTTTATGATTTCTATTCTTCTATCCACTTTAAATGAATTTAAGCATAGTTTGTTGTAATTGTAACTATACTTCATACTTTGTAATTTAATATTATTTATTACGTTATGAATTCTATGAATTAATGAATAAAAGCAAGCGTGCTTTGATGAATAAACTGAACAGCAAAACATGATCCGATAATTTCATTATGGACCGTTTATCGATTATCGATTTAGCAAGCACAAGCACAATAGACTTGATGGCATGATGAATGATGAGGTACATACATGTGATTAAATTAATTTCATACATTAAGGACAATGACTTCAATTTTACACAACTAGAGGTTTAATACTAGAGGAACGGCTTCATGCAGGAAAATGCGAAGAAGCGACGAGAAACAAGCGAATTTGAATATAAAGACCCGCAAATAGATCCAACCCGACAAGAGTCAAATCTTTCGCAGTGTAATAGCATCCAGCCAAGCTTAAGGATATGGGGTACAATGAGATTTCTATCATTCTTTTGTGCCTAGGAGACATCCCGTCAGAGCTGGTATTGTCCCTCATCATGTTCATAAAGACACTTGAGTGAACGTGCATTTTTGCAAGCCAGTCCACACCCATAAGCATCCAGGTTCCTCCAAACAGTAATAATAATACGCAAAAGAGCGTAAAACGAGGCGGGTAATCCGTGTAGGATGTTACAATAAACGTGAGGAAGGCCGCAACGATTCCGGCCAAATATCCAGCGACGAGGGCAAAATTTTTCAAAATCAAATTCAATCTATAGAATAGGATTCGAAATTCGTTGTAACATTGCAGTTTTTTCCGAGTTGAGCTCGTTGTAATTCTGTAAAAAGGAATACGAGTTTATTATTTTGATTTATACCATCTCCAGTTTAAGATCTATGTTTCATTTTGTCACTTACGTGATGGAATGCAATAATTTGGATGCCCAAACGAAGATGTCCGTTGCTAAAAATAGTCCATAAGAAATAATTGGACAGTAGACGATTAGGAAAAAGAGGATGTCGACGACACCAAGGACAGATCTAACGTACGGATTCCTTCCGCCCAAAATGGTGAATATGTTAAACGGACTGTCTTTCAGAAAAGTAAAGATGAGAAGTCCGGTTGCGCAGTTCATCACACAGAATATAATGAACAGCGGAATTTCCAGAGATCTCATCAATTTCTCAAACCCGAATTTTACTGATGTCATTTTTCGGTGATTGGCATATAAATTGAGAAGTGTGACAATTCCTTCAGAATCCAAATAGACTATTCCCCAGACGTCAATGCAGGCCAGGAAAAGGATAAGGATTAAACATCCTTCCCCTATTTCTACACTACTCCATGAAATGCTTTTGTTCCAAAGGATTTGATACACAAACGTCCCACACTTGAGTGTTTGGTAGGCAGTGGTGATGAGAACAGACAAAGTGTACTTTCTCTGAACTTCAATTCTGGAGAAATCAGAACTGAATTTCTGTGGTAAGAGAGCCAACTTTCCGTATATCCAAATGAGCAGATTGACCGTAATGGGTTCTTGTAATTGAGGAAACAAGCCTGCGTATCTCAAGAACATCATTTGGGGAACTTCCAGAGCCCATTGTTGGCATTGCGCTAATCGCAACTTTCCTCTTCTATAAGTGAGTATCAAATCCTTCCTTAATTGACGAATGCGGCAGAGAAGACCCATTTTCCCTCCAAACTCTTTTGTGTTCTTGTGTACTTATATGCTTTCCTGAAAAGCTCGACAAAGGCAAAAGCTAGTGGACAGATTTCACCTTTGACCTTGTTTAAATGAAAGTACAAGGCTCAACCCAGAACGATCATTCAGAACCAAATCCTACTTTCATGACTGGTCAATGCGGCAGAATCACTTTTTCCTTCTAAGCCTTTCTGGATTGTCCAAACTGTTGTGTCCAATAAAGAACAAAGCACTGCAGACAGACGACTTATGTCCTAGACCAGTGGTTTCATATGATCACTATAATGCAGTTTTCTTGTAAGTTATTCAATGATATTAACGGACATTTAAAATATTTATTGTACATAGTACTCGACTTTTCATCATGTGAAACCAATATAAAATGCAGTTTTGGCATTTTCTCCAGAAACATACAGTACAAGTACAGGACAAATGAATGGCAAACTGCCAAAACGTTGTTGAGACTTGAGACTTTTGTGAAGTTCGTATTTTTTTACTTGGCATTTCTGTTTGAAAACGTGAAAAATCAATGAGTTGATGATGATAATATACTTAGCAAAATTGACGTTTTTTGAATACATGTTGGAAGAACTTTGCGAAGTTTTTGGTTGATGAATCAATACTCTTGTGAGTGTCGTAAGAATGTAGACATTTTGTAGAATGTTTATGCTTGATGTGGCTTAATAGGCAGGGAAAATGAATTTGACGTGGTTCTTTAAGTTCGTTAGTTCGTTTGCCTTCTTGGCAGGCTTGAGAGGGAGACAGACACACATTCTGAAGAAATGGGTTTGGCAGGAAGGAGCATGTTTATAAAAATTGGTCATGTGTAGAAAAGCTGGTTGGAATTTGGAGAGGATTCGAGGTGAAATCTTGAATCATTTGTCTCATCTTTTGAGTCATCCGTGATGACAAATGCGGAATGGGGAGAAAGACAGGTGCGAAAAAAGGAAACTATGTGCCAAAAAGCGTGGAGAATGCTCAATTTGCCATGCCAAATGGCACTTTCCCTAATCGCTCGTGCTAAATGTCTTTTGTGTTTTGGCACGTAGTAAATCAAATTGTGAGTCATGCACTTGCGCCCAGCACAAATTTTCTCATTCATTATTATCTTTATTACTCCCGGGAATGGTTTTTTTGCTAGAAAACCTCAAGAATTTGCATGCAAATGCAGAGACCAAAATCTGGGGTCGATCGTTAACTATCCCAGATGAGTGTGTTCGGGTAAACTGACTTGGGAAGTTTTCCTTTTGCCCTTCTTGCACTTATTACCAAATGTCGGAAATTCTCAAAGAATGACACACGGGAGAAATCGGAGTGACAGCCGGGACAAACTCATATTCCCCGGCTGATTTTGGCTTTTTGCCAGTCTCATTTGCTCCCGCTTTATGCCAATCCAAAATACCATTGCGGAGAAAAGAAAACAAGCGTCGCAAGTCGCAACTCACAATTCACAATACATGTTAATTGCGTTTTCGTTCCGGGTTACACTCTTTTTTTTTGCAAAAAGGTACTTAATTATCCGAAAAAGAAAACAAGCGAAATAAAATGCTCGGTGACAACGGGGATGACGAACACGGTGAAAATATTTCCAAGTGTTTGTTTAGAGTTTAGAGTATGAAAAAAAAATGTGCCAAAAAAATCGTAAATCGTATCTTCGCCAACAATCAAAAACTTTCTGCGAAGAAGGATGAACGGTTAGCCAAAAGACAGTTCCCTTGTGACTTATATAAAAGGTTTTGTATAATTGTGTCTGTGATTTTTTTTTCGGAGAATATAGTATATTATGGGTCGTGTTTTTTTACGATGCGATGCCCGGATGCGGGTTTGGGTGCAGATGTCTAGAGAAGAAGTGATACGATAAGCTTGAGGCGGATAAGCAAGCGACTGGGATGTTGTTTTTTTTGTTGGTTGATGATACAGACGCACTTCATATCTGTCAGATGATAGAAGGAGCAAGACTTCTTCTTCTTCGCAGGGTGAGTGCAAATCATTTTGTACATCTGTCACAAATCTAGCCGAGTGTATCTTTTTATGACCCCGTGTTCATGATCCCGGGTGAAAACCTAAAAATACACACCCGCGTCGTGCAAAACGGGGGGAAAGCGAAAGCAAAAAAGCTATTTACTCTTCTTGTGTGCGCGAAATAAAAATTCTTCCTGAATTATTTATCGTTTCCATATAACACACTCTCTCATTGATAAGGCGGAAGCAGATGGGGTGGCAAAAAACGCCTACCCACCCTCATATTTTAGGGTTTCGTTCCCAATTTGCCCATCTCGTTATCTCGCAAGTCACCCGGGATTCTATCCGGTTTTTGCATGCGTGTAATATGTAAACCCTTTCTTTTTGCAGGATTGGCTTGGCCTTAGAAGGGAAAGAGGTTTATTTTTAATTTTTATTAAAGAGGCCGGGCCCAAAGTGCGGACGGGCGGACGTCAGTCGTCCTTATCTTGTGACCGTGACCACTCGCCCGACTGACAACTTTCTCGTCGACCCTGACCTCTGACCTCTGGTCAACATGCACAACAGCCCATTCCGCTGACAACAACATTTTTTGGTTCTTATCATCCACCAAAAACATATTATTCATTCAAAATTCATAAGAAAGTCTCTATCGTCTTCTGTTTTTCTGTGTTTGTGGCGTGGCGGCTCAAGTTGGGGACAATTTTTGTGTGATATAACATACATTTTTTGCAATTTTTGTGCTTCCTACGCACTCACCAAAAAACGTGGAACGTTACACAGCACAACATCAAATCACGTTCAACTTTTCGTGTTTTTTCCTTTCTTGTTTGTGTCGGAAGAGCAGTTTTAAACTGCACAGACAAGAAAAAACTCTTTTTTGCAGCTTAAAAAATATAGTGATTTTAAGGATTTTATCGTATTTTTAAAAAATATAAAATGGCAAGTGACATTTCCATCACTGGCGGAGGATCTAAAACTGGATATGCTGGTACTTTTTGGATTTTTTGAAACATTCAACATTTTCGGAAAACTGTAATTTTGGATTTGTTTACCTTTGTGACCTGCTGTATTGTACAGATGCTCCAAATCATCTGAAAATCCACATGGGTGGACTTAATGTGAGTTTGCTCCAAGTGGCATTTGAAGGACCCACAAAACCCGAATGTCTCCTGACTACTTTGAAGGACGGGTCGGTGGACTGTTGCTACAAAACGTCCATCCCGGGAGATTACCAAATTCACATTATGTTCGATGAAGAGCACGTTGAAGGAAGTCCTTTCAATGTCAACGTCCTCGGAGAGTTGCCTGAAGACTACACGGCCAAAGTGAAGGTCACGGGTCACGGCTTAAGAGAAGGAAGGAATAAAATGAACAATGAAGTCGTCGTGGACGCCAGAGAGGCGGATATTGGAGGTACACTACTGGGGAAATATGAGACTTTCCATTCTCCGCTACATGTTCACGGAATTTTGGGATTTGTTTTCGTGAACTTCATATCTTTTTTCTATTTTTAACGGTAGCGAGTTTACAAGTGACCATGGAGGGACCAAGTAAACCGGAAATCAACTTCAAAAACAATCCTAACGGCACGACCAGCGTGGTGTACAAGCCGGCAGCTCCAGGACAATACAAACTGCATTTGAAATACCTCGAAATACCCGTTCCTGGAAGTCCTTTTAGCATTCGGGTAAAAAATTAGGTCGTTTTTCAGGTCAGGTCATAGTCAAAAAAACCATATATCGACAAAAACCGACCGATTCCCTTCATTTCTTCCAATTGAGGAAAAAAACGTGTGAGCATTTTATCTTATAAAGAAATATCATTTTCCTACCACGACGATCTTATTTATCTTTATGATTCAACTATGCGATGTCGCATTTCATTTTTCCAAATTCATTTTTTTGCCATTGGATTTCTTTTCAAAATCTACCAAAAAAAGGATCATGATCTAGTTGTGTTATTAGTTGTAAGAGACACGAATATTAATGCAAACCAAATGAACATCTGAAGCACACTCGAGGAGACGAAAGAGGACGAAAGGAGAAGGCATGATAGTCAGCACTTAAACTCTTGTGTAAATAAAAAAGAATAGCAACAAATGAGAAAGAGAGCATGTAAATAAATTTTAATTATTAATTAAACATTAATTGTTGTACAGTTCAAGAAAATTGTTTTTAATAAGGAGAACCCGATAAAAAAAAGCAGGATAAAAGATGTATAGTTCTTGTACTACTCTTGTACGCACAAAAATGTCGCCTGTCCCAACTTTGAGAGTAAGATACGCCTTTTTGGATAAAGCAGGGAAGAAATGAGCGAAGATGAGACGTTTCCGTTGGAATGTGTGACTCTCCCGAAAAAAATTCGTTCATCTCACGCAAAAAAAAACTCCCAGACTCATAAACATAAACATGGCGCCTGGCACTTGTCCCAAAAACGGGCATATTACAAAATGTTGTGTCCTCTGCTCTTGTCTTTTAGTGTAGACTCGCTATTCCGATCATCCTTGGAATGAATTGCATTCCAGCGTAATTAATAAGTGGATTCATTAACAGAAATCAAACAATACAAAATAACAAAATACAAATCAGTATTGCATCGAGAGAGAAAAACCTTTCCTTTCAAACTTTTAGTTTTGGCACTATACAATTTTAAAGTCTTTATTCAACTACTGGGTTCACATGAGACGGCTCGGTTTCGACGATTTTAGCTAAACCTTAATGAACCATCACTAAACTATCATAGACTCAATGCCAATAAGTTGTAGGAAAATAAACGATGAGGTGCTGATATAGACTACAAAATTTAAAAAGCTGTGTCATACATAACTGAAAACGAAAAGATAAAATTTTCTAAACAACATAATCAAACTAATAAAGACTTTCATAGTTTCATATAATAATACAGCTTAGGTAATGCGCCATACCGATAAACTCGATTCCCGTTATTAAGCCAGGTGTAAATCTTTTTCTTATCAAATAGGACTTTAAAAGATCTAAACC
>JABASF010001002.1:0-27894 GCA_019776145.1 Harlomillsia oculata
AGCAATGCTGACGCCCTCATGGCAATGCCACTTAAAGACTGTCACAATCTCGCAATGCAATGCAGAATGTAAAACTATAAATGCTTGCTTTCTCTTCACAACTTTCTTTTCTTTTCTTGAACGTTGCTGAAGTGTAGTTATAATCTAGTTAACCACAGGGAGTTGTCGAGACATCTGACCAACGCAATGTCGTTGGCTGAACGTTTTTTAGTAATCTTTGCGATAAATAATAATGAATGATTTTATTTGCATTTCATCGCTCTGAAAGGAATAATGGCAAATGGCAAATGGCAAAGAAAGTCTGCTTTATGGGATATGGGAACAGTGAACAAATCCCTGCTGGAAATACAAGACAAAGAAGTCTTTGATGCAGAGCAATGCAGAGTCTGCCTTCAATACGACTTAATCTTCGACTGCACTGGACCTTTGATCTTTGATCTTTCAAATATCATCGGGGTTGTACAGAGGTCAGGTAGAATGGTCATAATCGTCACATCCACAGTCACAATTCAGTTCTGGACATTTTTTACATTGGCTTTTCTAAGGTCGCATCCTCGCATCGCGCGTCGCACTGCCTTATTATCCATTGTGGTACCGCATCGACCCTCTAAAATGAACTTTGACCCTTCTTTGTATTTTAATGTGTTAATTGTATTGAAATAAAAAACACATGCGAGATCATTGAGTCTCCTTCATCTTCGTCCAAAGTAGCCAACTCATGTCATGTTCAACCTCGACCTCATGTCCCATGTCCCATATTACGTCATTTCCTCCCGTTCTTTCAGAGTTTGAAAAGCCCAAATATTGAATTCAAATGTACTTTTAAAAAAAATTTTTAAAAAGTTTATTATGCGCTTTTATTTTTCTTTTTTTCTCTTTTATGAAGTTTTAACATTCAGAGTTACACATAATAATGTGATTACTTTTTTTCTTTTTTTTCTCAAGTGTCCATTTACGTTCTGCGTGTCATATTTTTTTTCGAAACGACTTTTTTTTAAACATTTTTTTGGTTTACAAGACACTTTTTCATAATTTTTTGGAACATTCGAAAACGAACAATGTATCATTTTCCTCGATTTAACACCTGGAATCCCATCAATGTTACATTTTTTATTATAATTTAATATATAATTACATCAAAAACACGAAGGATTACGCTACATAACGCTATTACACACGAAACCTCTCACATTTTCACTTTTACTATAAAGAAATCGCATGTGCAAACAAACGGAAAAGACAATTTTTTTCGAAATCCAATTATATTAATGACGCCATCATTAAATTTTCAAATTATTTATGAACCTCATAGATTCCAGATCAGAATTTTTGCTTAAAAACTTTCCAAATATAACTTTCTCCAGATATCCCGATTAATTCAGTTAAATTTTTCAAAAATGAATAATTTTGCATTTTATACACATTCGTGAACATTGACAAACATGAAAGTCCTGAAGGCATTTACATCAAACTTGTAATATATTGCTCGTTCAAACTTCTTTTCGTTACTCTAATAACATACCGACAACCGAAAAAAATTCCCCTACTTTTACTTTCCCCAAGAACCGTATTTACACGAATTCGAAAAAAATCCAACAAAATCGTGACCAAACCTAATCCAATTGGATATTTATGACAAATTAAACCAATCATTTATATAAAGTATAGGCCTTATTTTTTCCATCTTTCACGATTCCTTTTTTGTACCAAAAAGAGCGAAATTGTTATATTTTTTTTTTGTTTTCTTCCTACCAATTTTGAATGTGTCCCAAAAACGTTTAAATAGTACGTATATTAAGTTTTTGACCCGAAATCTGCGAAATTCTATTTTACACGTGTTATATGTAGCTAATTTTTAATTTAACCTACAACAAACTGTCACTTAATAATTAACTCGCATAACTTATTTTTTTAGCACACTGTAGTTTTCTCTTCGTTCACAAAAACAATTTGGAAAGAAAAGACGAAAATTTGAAACCATATTAGAATTGTTACAAAAATTCAAAGTTCTCCATGCTGTTTTAATTAAATTACTACAATCATTTTCCTAAGTTGATTAAGGATAATAAACGATCATAAATTAATGTGCACCAACGTGTTTTTTTCTAACATTTAGCAATAATTTAACACTATAAATTAGATAATTTATATTATACGATTATATATACGTAAATAAATCAGTCTTCAACAAGAAAAACAATTTCTAGCACGGACCAACAACAATATTTTTTAACATTCAAGAGAGATTTTAGTGGAAATGAACGTGCGATCATGCTTTTTAGATATATTTTTTCGAATAAATCTAATAAGACTAAATAATTTTTTTCAACAAATTGACATCAATAATTTACAAGTACACCGAGAAAACAAACATGCCAAAATTCAAAACTCATAGTTCGAATTTGACCTCATAAATCAGTTTTTTGTTGTTCTCAAGCGCATTGATGATACAAGAGAGAAAGCTCTTTTTGAAAGTACTACAAAAGGCTACAACACAACTGTCACGGATCTTCCCAAATTGATTTTACAATTTTGAAAACTGAAAACTGCCTGTTTTTGTAGCGTTTGTTATGTTTTGAACTCTTTTACGCGCTTGGATTCTTGAAGAATACTTTAAATTCGATTTTGAGTTTTGATGTCAGTTTATATTTTTCGACGAATTGGAATTTAAGCGTGCACATAAAATGGATGAATGTGCACTGGAGACGGGAAATTAACTTAAATGTTTTTTCTATATTACGGACTACGGATAACGATATACAAGTTTTTTTTGGATGGAATAACACTCATTTGAAGACATTTTTTTGTGCTACAAATTGCATACTTACTTCATTTCACTACTGACTTCCTGTTTCGTTTTGCCACTCGAAAAACACCCAAGAGATCAACAAACACACATACAAGAATGTATATAGGCAAAAAGACGTTTTCAAAAACAAAAAAAGAGAGTTTGAATGCCCAATTTGAAAAATCATTCCAATACATTATTTTTTTACAACGTAAAAAAACGATCAAACACACTCAGTTGATCAGTCCATTGAAGCGCAAACAGGAAAACAAAGTTCTTCGAAAAAAAAGTCGTCAATTTCATGTTTTTAATAAGGTTATTTAGAATTCTACAACTTACAATTAAATCAGCCTTTTTCAAAGACCAAAACGTCTTGCAAAGGGCTCATTTCTATTGTGATTTCACATTTTTCTGAAACAATAAATTGGACTTTTCACATACGGAATTGCTTAATGTGCTATACAATAGTGAAACACATAGAAATTAGAGAGTCCCTTTGATACTTCCTCGAAAGAGAAAATTTCACTCAATTCCAGACACAAAGATGCATCTCAAAATTCTAACATTTAATTTTTATGTTGTTTAAATTTTTAAACCTAATTAATTAATAAATCATAAAAAGTGAGACCTGACAAGTGAAATCAATCGTTTCTCAGATGAAATCAAACAACACAGAAATACGTATTTCATTGCATATTTCCATTTCGTATGTTTCTCTTTCATTGGCACCTGAAACAGCAATTATAAATCATTGTGTTGTATACCGGTGTAACTAAGTCGGATTTACTGAGCAAGAACACCTCAACTTTCTCTACAGCAGTTACCTAATTCCTCTACATTGTAAAATGTTCTCATACTGAATATCCCAATAAAAGGGGCAACGGATAGATATGTTCCAATAAATTGAAAACATCATAACAGCACGCTAATAAGATGTTCGAATGAACATTCAAAACTCACTCTCACATTCATAAAGGATTCGCGAAATCGTATTAAAGTGTTCTTGCTTTCCTTCTATCAATCATTCATCAAAAACGTTGGATCAAGGCAGTGAACACAGTTTTCCCTACAATTAGTTACTTGAGGGAATACTATTTACGTATTTGAATTACCCGACCTGTATGGTCGAGCCATGACAAACATTCTTCAACACAACTCTACGATAGAAACCACGAACAATGAGCAAGTAACACTGAACCACTATTGAACGACGGGTTACGTGGATCTCATGAAAACGACACTCAAACAACATTCATAAAGAAAGAGAAGGCTTACAACAAGGAACAAATGTAGTTACAAGTCCGATGTTTTGTGTTGATTATTGCTACAGAAAGCATGTCGCTATCACGCACTATAATGCATGATTTTATAAAGCACATACAGGTGAAACACGAAACCTACGAATGAAAATCACAATGGACAATCTATGTAAAATCATTATCCACTGATGAAATTCAGTCCTGGGAACAAAACGAAAACTTCGAAAAACAAAAGGCAGCGAGTCTGTATAGAAGAAGGACGAAAGAACTTTTCAACCGATGTTATCTTATCTACAACCCTGAGTTTCTTTGCGGTCGAGGAATTTACTAATAATAGCTATTACGAACGAAGTTTGTGCCAATCTATACAGAGCGTGTGATCGAAGTTCTTAATAATCTAAAAACAAAGTAAACGTATATATAAAGTTTATACTAAATTTAAAATTACATATCCCTGAGGCAGATAAATTACAAATCTGCAACTGTAATGGTCTACAAAAATCGTTAGGAGAGGTTGCCCGTCATTGCCACAACTTCACTGTACAACATAAACTAGACACGAACAAAAAACTGAGCACGCACTTAAAAACTAATATTGTCCCTAACCTGTGCGAAACTATACAAAAAGAAATTAGAAATGCTACATACTTTTAATTTACGAATATTGAGTTGAGATTCTCTTTGTCCACCTTCGTCCCTCACTTTAGATTTTTCTATTTCGTCAAAATAATCCCTAAAAAAACTTGAATAAACGAATCATATAATCAGCCTTTCAATGACAATGACGAGTGACCCACGTACAATCAACACATGCATCTCAAAAAATACCAAACTTATATTAAACAAAGGACGTGCAAACATTGGATTTAAGAACTTGGAACTACAATTTGTAGTTAATAACAATTTGACACGTATGAATTCAAAAACACTGTAGAATCGTCATGAACTTTCTCTACAATAACCTTTTTCAAATGAAACGTGCTCAAGTAATGAATTCTGTACAAAATCCCGTATTTTACAACATTACCTACAAAACAACACATTCAAATTTTACTAATTTCTCGCACATTGATCCAAGCCTTAATTGTTTCGGAAGGACACTCAATGTGCCAAAAAATCAAACAGTTATCAAACAGTTAGACTGTTCCTTTTCAAAAACGAAAAACGAAATGGTTAGGATTACGAGAACGAAACATTTCGATTTTTAGATACCTGTGAACTGTTGGAACTAACAGGAATACATATAAGAAAAGGCTGGTATGGTTTTAAATCTAGTTGTAATTTAGCTAACCTTTGTAGCATCAACTTATTAAAAAACTCCGATTTGTAACCTTCAATGAAACTAGACTTGCTACAGGGAACAGATAAGTCTGTAGTCGACGATGCACTTTTTTCTAACTCCTTAATTTGATTATGAGTATTCGTTTGGAAACGAGTGGCTCGACTCCAACTTTCTATTTCTACGTCATCCGGTAGCTCTTGTCCAAGCCAATTACAATCGTTCACCCCTTTCCTGTTGTTGCAATTTTCAAATGAATACTTAACAGATTCTCTGAAGAATGGTTGACGAGAATTTTCGGGAGACGAGTCAACTAACTTACGAGAATCAGTACAATCGAAAACATCAGAAGGAAGACATAGAATATTTCGCGAATGTGAACTCGTAGAAATAGTTTGCCAATTGGTTATTATGCTACTCGTAAGATTAACATCGGACGTTGTCGAATTTGAAAGCTTACTACCTAAGGATTCTACAAATTCTACAAATCCTAAACAACACGAGCATCATTTCGGATTTGCTTGAAGAGCAGCGGTGATTTGAGCCCAAAGATCCTTCTTGCACGCTTTTGACCTAAAACACAAATAATTTCAACATTAACACTTTTTTTAAAAGCACCAATTTGTGATTTTGTGATGATAAAATTGGAAAGTTTTATACTAAGTTTTATACCTTCGTAAGTTCTGAATCCATTCTTTAAATTGACTGACACCATCAGGAGTTAGATGGAATGCTTGTCTTGCAGTACAAACAATACTAACAAATTCCTCATAGTCTGAAGTAGTGATGTGATACAACTTTTGGTGTAAGCACTGAAAGTACATTTGCTGACATTTCTGCACCAGTGGGGCTAACGGAGATCGTGGATTTTGATATACCCAAGCAAGATTATTACGCGAAGAAATCAGCGCGGCATCCAAAATGATCTCATGCAATACGAAAGGATTGGCGATCGATGACACTGCACAGATGCAGAATTGCTGCAGATACTGAGCTCCCAGTTTTCTTGCAATAGAGAGCAGCCATTTTACGTCCTCTCCGTATGGGGGATTGCGTGCAAACTTTGCTTGTGGACGATCGTCATGAACTCTTCGTGCTAGGGTTTCCATTGCAAGCATGCCCACACGATATGCAGCTAAGAGATACTTTACTTTTATTGCAGATTGGCCACCTGAACCTTGAGAATGCTGCCCGCCAACTCCAAGAGCCTCTCTTCCAGACTGCAAGAAATGCTGCAAATTAAAAATAACGCTCAATAAATTGTGCTAATTCTTGGTTGCTGAAATTACATACGTAGACGTGCAATTTATTTGTGGGCTTACTTGAGAATGCGACAGAGGTCCTGATGCATCCATCATTCCCATTCCAGACACTGAGTTGTGGTGAGCAGAAATTTGCTGCGAACTCAATTGACCACCCTGTACGAAACCACCATTGTGGTTAATCATAGGACTCGCACAGTTAATCTAAAAATTTTAATTCATGATTAATGCTATAATTTTATTGCATGCAGCACAAACATCAATAAACACCAAAAACAGGATCCGAACCTGTGCTTGTGGAGTTCGGCTGTTATTAAATGCTACCATTGCAGAATGTGACATCCCGTGACCATTGTGACTGACCGTCATTACTTGACCGTTGGAATTGCCAGATGTCATTTGTCCTACAGGGCCGACTGTTTGTGGGGGCATTTGACCCTGCGATGAAGCCGACATGGATCCTTGCCCTAGTCCACCATTGGACATGGTGACAATGTGGGGCGCATTGTTCATGTGAGGCATATGCTGCACTTGCCCATTGAGTCCAACATTCATACCCACGCCGACTGGATGCCCGGACACTGCAGCAACAACAGCAGCTACGTTGCTTTGGTTGACCCCATTTCCATGATGGTTCACATTTGGATTAGCAAGAATTCCCATGTGAGGTGCCACAGGGAAAAACTGCGTTTGACCCTGACGCATTTGTCCGGAAGGTCCAGCAGTCGTGATTGGAACTGTAGCCGGAAAATATTGTAGCGCAGGTCCAGCTGAAACCATTGTATGTGGGTGATTATGAGGATGTCCATGATGTGCCATCTGATGGTTCTGGTGTTGTTGGTGCACCGAAGGAGACGAATAAGTGGGCTGATTTCCTTGTTGTTGGCTGTAATAAGCAGCTGTTGTTGTCGCAGTACTTGAAGAACTCGCCTGTTGAGAATCATAATCAAAACACACATTCACATTTTAAAATTATTCACACAAAGGATACATTTATAAAACACTAAATCGTAAAAATTTCTCAATTATCTTATTACCTGATATATTACAGTTTGACCATAGAGGAAATTTCCTTGAACAGGGTTGTATGTTGCAGGAATGAAAGGAACCTGTCCATAAGGTGAAGCAGCATACGGTATAGTTGTTAATGGAACCTGTGCAGCAATGGGATACACTGCACCATTGTGGTGACCCATTTGAGGTGGAGGTGGTGGAATCTGCAACATTTCAATTGGACTATGAACATTATTTGCTCCAGTGGTTGGAGGTAGTGGAGGAGGATTGTTCGGGTTGACCAGTGGCAATCCCGTCTGAGCAGAAACAACTGCGTGATTGCTCGGATTCATAAGATCCATTGAAGAATCCATCAAAAGTTGGTCGTGATGATTCATTTCTTCGTTCAAGAAGTCCACATCCAGAGGAAGATGCTATTACAAACAGAAGAAAGGTATTAAATTGCTAAAATACGCTTAATCCTAACTGTCCACACGAAAACTTTAAATACACGTACCTTTTGATAGAGTGAATACCATTGACGAGCCACATCAAATAAAACTTCTGGATATACACCACCACCCTTTGCAGCAGCTTCCACTGTAAGACAAGCCTTTTCAAGCATGCCATCGCTTTGTTCTTTACACTGTAAAAAGAAAATGAACATGTTATAAAAAATAGCCTAGACACTCTTTGATCCTTGTCATCGAAATTATTAGAAAGGACATATTACCTGTAATATCGCCCGATGAATTTCATTAGGATTGAGAGCATGTGCGTACGGTAGACAGCTCAGAGCCAACTCAGCTGCTGCCCTAACCATGTTCGCGTCACCCCTTGAAGCTCGATCTGCGATGGTTACTGCTTCTGGAGGAGTCAAATGCGAATCCCAAGTGTCAATCAAGAAAGCAATAGCAGGGGCACCAATTTCCATAGCTTGACCTAAAAATGAAAATCGGACACACCACGGTCAACTTAAAGTTATCTTTAATTTAATTAACATTACTTTCAAAATTTTCACAATGGTCACGCAAATTACCTGTTATCCATGATACGTGACTGGAATAAGTTCTGCTTAACCAGTTGGGGCTGACAGCATTATGAAGTCCTAGTGCATAAAGTCCAATGTGGAATGCACACATATGAAGTGCTCTGTGCGGTCCTCTAGGGTTTTGCCCATTGCTTGGTTGCGTGAATAAACTCTGATTACTGGAACCACCAGCTTTTCCAAGTACAATTTTAGCCAATTCAAACATGAAATGGGCTCCTGCTTCCGAAGGTTGATTCGGTAATACAGGATAGGCTCGTTTTCCTTTGAATCTTCCAGACTCTTTGCCTGATCTGCCTTGGGGTACAGCAGTTGTTGACGTTTGAGTAGTTTGATTTTGATTGACTCCTGCTGAGTTTCCACTACTTCCAGAATTGCTGTTACCAGGAGTTGCACCATTTAGGGTTACGCTGCTAAGCTTTTGCTCAATGCTTTCCACATTGGAACTCGTAAGCACAGAGCGACTTCCATTACCCGCATTGCAAGTTGGAGAACTTAAAGCAGCAGGACCAGGTGATGAAGGATCTGGAGAGCTATTTGACGACGAGGGAGTAACTGTTGCCTCCGATTTACTTAGAGGTCCAGTCATTGAGCTTGTTGTAGAACTGAGACTACTAGCACAACTGCTGGTACCGTTGACATTAGTAGGAATCGGTATGGCAGCAGTCGATGCAGAAGATGTTGATGGTACTGCCACTGTCTCCTTGTTATGGTGTAATGCAACTGAGTGAGAATCTTCATTTTTGGACCAATTGGATCCCAACAGTGTAGTTGTTGGAGGATTATTCGAATAGTAAGCTGCGGGTAGAGGCGCTTTATATAACTGATGAATTTCTCGATCCAGTAGCTTATCCATAACTTTGGCCAATTTGTCCGGTTCGTCCTTGTAATGTAGCAACATGGCTAGGGCCAAATCTCCTCGTTGTCGACGAGTTCCTTCACATAGCAAAGGATGGTCTGCTTCCGAAACATTAGCTTTCAATCCCAAAGCCGATACGGCAGCTTCAAATCCTAATGTTTCATCGCTTGAAAGGTGAAATACTCCTTGTTGCAAAGAACAACGTCCTTCTCTATTTGTTGGCATGACCAATGCATCGAAAATAAAGTTCGCTAGAACCAAAGGTAATAATGCTTCACCTCGCGACTTGAAAGTACCGTTACGCAAACTTTCAGCTTTCTGTCGAATCATATCAAGTTCTTTCGGTCCAATTGGGATACGTTTAAGCAGTTGGGCCAATTCGGCTTCCTGATTTGCCAATTTCACTTCGAGAGGTTTGGTGGATGCCGGTGGTCGGGCCAGCTCAAGTCCAAACATCCCAACTTGAAACGCGAGGTAGTAATATTCAGCATTTTCAGCCAGCACTGTGCATAAAAATCCGCACTTGGCCAAAGTAGTGGATGCCAGACAAGATATTTGATGAGACACAGGATTAACCTTCTTTCGTTTTCCTTTCCCCGTTGAGACCGGAGGTAGATCAATGGTTAAATCTGGTGGATTAGCCAAGAGTTCGTCAGCTAATTTAACTCCCAATTTACAAGATTCTTTTGAATGACCATGAGCATGCAATCCTTCTGCACGAGCAAACAGAACTTCCCATACATCTTCAATTCTTTTCAAATTGTGAAACACATTGAAACCCGGATCTTTCTTTGAATTCGCTGCTTCATCGCCATTTCGCTTTCCTCCACCAAGAGGAGCTTTCGGATCATAATAATAAAGTTGATACTCGTCGCCACTCTGTTGTGAGTCGGACGAATCAAACTTCGGGGCTACACTTGGAACAATTCCTGCACAAACCCGAGCAGAAACGGATGAATCCGAATCCAAGTCGCCTTCTACTTCCAGTTCATCACTTGTGGTGGTATTATTGAGACTCAACTGTGCGTGTGGCAAAGGTAGTTTTGGATCTGTCTCTACTCCTTCGTCTTTCAATTCTTCATTGTCCAAATCAACTTCATTATCGTTATCATTATCGTTATCACAAAACCCTTCGGAACTTACACTACTCCTGTTTCCATCTCTGCCGGTTCTCGCAACAGGCGCATCCGACAGTCTACCTCTGCCAGATGACGATGAAGTTCCCGAAGGTCCAGCAAGCTCTTCGTCAAAAGAACTTTGATCTAACGAAGCTTCTCGACTCGCTTTAATTTTGAGTCCAGATGCACTAATACAATTCGCTAATCCTTCAGCATTCAATTCCTCGCTAAGATCTACACGAAGTTGCTTTCGCTTGCTCGATTTTCCAGATTTAGTTAATGTGCCAGAAGAGGAAGGGCCTGGATTCGACCCAGAAGCCAGAGAAGATGAAGCCTTCGAGTCACCTCCAACTCCTGAACCACTACGCTCTGCTCCAAAATCAACACTTCGAGGTCTTTTGGACATCAAAGGAACACTAGATATCGTAGCAGACGAATGTAAAAGATGATGCTCTCCAGCAGGGTTGTTAAGAATTGCGTGCGAAGAATGTATCATTCCTGTATCTCCGGATCGTGAATGTCCATCCGAATGTCGAAAATACATAAATGGACAATGATACACTTGACTTGCTTCAGAAAATGTTACACTCATTATTGGGTAATTTTCCCAAGTTAGATAGCATGCTTCAACTGAAGGTCGAAAACCCGGAAAAACTTCCACATCATTCTTAAAGCTGTTTGCGTGTTTAGACCCTACTGACGCATTTCGCGATTTTGAAACTTTTTCAATGATCTTGAGATGCCATTCCTAAAAACATAACCATTTCAAAAGTTACTTTCAGCGAACGTACACTATCGGTATTAACAGTAACTTTTAAGTATCACAATTGAATACAAGTTACCTTAAATTGAGAGTGCAGGATACAACGTTCCTCGGGTGAAAGGCCTGGATTTAATGCTGCAAGCCGCCATAGTAAAACTATTTCATCACATAGTGATGAACCGGCGTGTTGACATGCATGAGCATTTGAGTTCACACTGTGATGTTTACCTCCGTGCCCAGAATTTCCATTGTGAAGGGCCACTTTAGTATTGAACCACCAGACCAATATCTGAGACAAAAAGCAACAACTACGCGTTAAACTACCAGACTAACGGGATTTAATGTTACAATTTATATAATAGAGAAAAAAGAAACGCACCTGGTCACAATTAAGACATTCCTCAGTTATGATTTCCAGCAACGGTACACCGTTCCGATCTTCCCTTCGAAACATTTCTCGAACGATAGAAAGAAGATTCCACATTCCCTCAGGTTCTCTTCCTCGTAATGGTCTCAATAAACTGCTCCATTCAGCCGATGCAGGTGGAGCAGCACTACTTAAATAGTTGACATCACTGAACACTATAGGGGCCGGAACACAGAATTTAATGAGAATCTTATGAATATTTCCATGTAGAGTCCTTTCATCCAAAAACCATGATGTTTGTTCGTTCGCAGATGCTCCTGCGGTTGGATCTGGCGCACCACGTAGCTGTAAAGACATGAAAAATGTCAATTAAGGTCATATTTATTGTTTGATTTAATAAGCTCATTTCAAAATTTTTCGAAATTATTTACAGTATTGATCGCTGAGCGTTGAGATGATAAAAGTTCGTCTAACAGCCGCTGTGCTGTCGGTAGAATTTGCTGAGGTAATTCACTTATCAGGTATTGAGCAAATTTCTGAAGTTGATCTCGATGAAGACGAGATAGCGATTCGCTTACGGGTGCCCTTAAAGTTACATCTTTAGACTGAAAAACAAAATTAGCACATTTCATAAGGCTCATGATCTTCATAAAAACAAAAATACTTTAGAAATTGAATTAACTACCTGAAATATTCTATGAAGACAGACAGCAACGACATGACCGCACCAATTTGTACTAGCGTTGCAAGTACATGTACACGATGTAACCCGGCGTCGATCGAATGTCACCGCTACTTTGTGTGCCTCACGCATATTGGGCTTTACTGTTGCGCTAAGATGAAAACCTAGTAACACAAAAGAAAAGCTCACATGAAATCATGGAATTAAAGATCGGAACATGTGCAATCGTAAAGATAACATTGAATATACAACTAACAACGTACCGATTTGAAGTATATCACTAACACTTTCACTACGAAACAATCTTTCACCCTTTTGAAATTCTTCCGCTGATCCATTTGCTAAACATGAATAAAGACGAATGTCTTCTTCGTGTTCAGGAAAACTCCAGAATGCGATTCTTAACTGAAGTTGTTCCGGAACAGGTGGGTAAAACCGCTCCACCATTTCAAATGGTATATGAGAAGCAACGCAGCGGGCGCTTAACTCAACAAGATTGAGTTGTAAAGGTGTCGGATCCGGTGATTTTTTAGTTGCAGTAGTAGATGTTCCCACTGCAGGTACGGATGCTCCGACACTTACAGATGTTCCGCTTCCTCCTCCACAGCCGTTGCTTCCACCAGCGAGTACAGGGTTGGGGTTCGTAGGGAAAGTTGACTTTCTCCATCCTCTCCAGTTGTTGCACAAACTTTCCGGTTCCGAAATCCAGGAGCATAGTGAATCCTCTTCAAAACGATCTGAGTCTTCAAACGAAAAACGATCACTGTCGACCAACTCCCAATCCCGCATCGCCCGCTCCAGCGCGGCGAATTGGTCTCGTAGCCTCACTTGTCCAGCCAGCTTGACGCGTTACTGAAATCACACAATGGTGATTTTCCGCTGCCCAAAGAGTATTGAATTCCTACATTATTACAAAGTTGTATTAACTTTACGTTGTAATTGTAACATAGCTGTATAATCGGGTACAGTTAAACATTACACGACTCTCTGCAATATTAACAAATCGATGACAAAGACGAAGATTGCACAATGGACTTACCTATCGTTTCCACTAATATTTACACATTTTCAGGCCGGCTGTGTCAATTTCAATTCATAATAAAAACTTAAGTTTTAACCAACAAAATTCATGCATTGTGGCACGCATTTTAATATTTTAGTCCAAGTCCATCCACAGCACGCAGAATGACTGAAGATAGACAAAGACGTGAAACACGTGGCTGGGAATTTCCTACTGGAAATTATCACACCATCATTTTGAAACACAAACACTCACTTGCTATACAATATAGCACATACACTAAATTTTTGAAGAAAATGATTCTAATTTTGACACGAATATAGAATTCAAGAAGTCCAATTAGACGCCAGATCAAAATGAAACTAAATATCTACAGTTGTCAATGTTGAGAAAGTTCCTTGCTCATATTGTTAACATATAGTAACAACTAACGACGACGATTTTCGACGAATAGTAGTGGTTGGTGGTGGTCTGGTGGTGGTGGTTCGGTAATAGGTGATGGTTGGGTTTCCTTCAGGGTATTCCTCAAACGAAAAAAAGATCTCTTTGAAGAAAAACAATAATTCCTGGTGGCTGGAAGGGTCGGACTTCCAATTTCTTCAAACTCTTCCTATAGATTACTTATATATTATTACTTTCTTGTTGCGATGCGGTTTCAAATCTTATACGTTTAAACAAAAAAGGACGAATTAACAACGGATGTGGACGTCTTAGCTTGTTGACGGAATCGTTTGCCAATTGGTGTTTTGTTTTCTTATGTAGTGACAAATGTCCAAATGTTATGGCAAAAATGACACTTCACAGTTAGTACTTGGGGAAAGGGCCGTTCAATGAAGTGTTGGCTTAATCTTCTTCGTCTACAAAAACAAAACATACACAATATATTATATATGTACAAGTATCATTAACATTAACCATAATAAATGTTAAACTAAAACTCTTCTAAACGTAAAAATAGCAGTTTCAGAGCAGCAACTCCCCTGTTGTCTTCTAACTTGTAGCACACGTCAACAACAGAAAACAACCAAATCAAACGTTCAAAATTACAGAACACCGCCCACTCAGTACGTCCACTATGCTCGGCTCATCAAGTTACGCTCATTCAGTGACAAGAAACATGTTGAAAATATGTGGGTAACGTTTGCTATTACATTACAGGAATGTCATGGAAGATGAAAGCCCTCATTCCATATTTTCCATACTATGCTTTGAGCTTGAGCTCTCTTCTATTTCTGTGCTTAGAAGCCAAATACTTTCTCCAGGACTGAGCTCGAATTACTTTGATGCTTCAATTTCAATCAATATTCCTTTGGACTCCGAGACACGGTCTGATTTCAGACATAAGAATCGATATTTCCATTCCACAGCAAACAATCCTGGAAATTAAATAGCCATGAAATGCAGACAGTACACTTACACTAACATAGAGAACGAAATCTATCAAAGAAACGCTGGAAGCACAACTGGTATTATTAAAATACCAGCAGAAGGTAGTAGCAGGACAGCAGGAGAAGAGTAGTCAAAACCCATTATACAAAGCTAATGTAATGCATAGCATCTAACAAACCGTTCAGTTGTGTTTGCAATACTGAAAGACTGAAACCAATACCGAATGCATTACATTAGTGTATGCTTTCGAAACAAAGATAAAAATAACTTATAACCACAAGGATTTCCATGAGATAGCGGAAAAGTTGAAACATTGGAGTTGCCAGGAAAAAGCATTATATTATAGATGAAAGTAGAATAGAATAAACAGATTATTGCGATACGAATCTATTTCGCAACAAAGAACATATGCAAACATTGTTTCCTAAACTCAGAAGTTGTAACATTGTACGATTGTACCTTACATTTGAAGTTTAGAATGTGACATGTGTGAAAAAAGGTTCCTTCAACAGCAACAAAGCATGATACAGTAGCATCGCCCTCACTCAACCTCAACCCTCATTCACTTTTTTATGTATTGCAACTTAACATAAAGCAGGTATTAAAGTATTGGCATTCTCAAATTCTACCCTGTGCACAGGTAATTACAAACCCCCTAATAACCCGACAAATTACACTGTTCCATCGTTTCATGTTCAAGACAGGAAAAGGTGAGTAACACCCAAACCTGCCACTCTGACACAGACACAGACGAACAGCACTCAAACTTGTGCAGAAGACCCAACTCCTTTTGTTACATTGCTTGCATGTAAGGCAGTCCGATTGCCTGTTGCATCATTTATTATTTCAAAGTACCATAAAACCAGACTTCAGAGTTCAGACTAGTCCAGGACAGGACAGTGTCCTAAACCCTAATAAACCCTGTACGTAAAGTGCAGACGTACAACGTACACTCATTTATATGTACGACTGCATGACCAATGTATGGTTACGCGTTACACCAAAGGAAGTGGGCTAGACCCGAAAGATTTTTGACAAACGAAATCGAATTCTGCTTCTCTCTGCCTACTAAGCCTACAGGACGGTTCTCGTTAACTGAAATATCACCGTCATCAGCTGCACGTTTATACCGAGATTCCCAATGAGCAAGATAATAGTTTACAAGAACCTTTTTCTACTCCTTTCTAGGTCTACGAAATGAGTCATTCCTGCTGAATGGTCTTTAAAACGTTCTTCTAGCTCTAAGAGGTTGTTAAATACAATACTCCGCGTTGTTGCAGTGCAAAGTGCAAGCATATGTTCATGTCAAGGAAATGTCAGACGAAGGAACACAATCACAAATTCCTTCACTACAAATACAATTTACATTCCAAACCCTTCTAAAATTGAAGTTTATGAATCCAAAAGTCGTGTCTCTGAGCTAGTATAAACAAAGAAACGAGTGATTGTTGATTGTGAAAGTCAAAGGGAGAAAGCGAAAGTAACGTACATGATACATTACATAAGGAGCCAGAAACTTTTCAAAACAGGGACACTACAGTATTCGATGGTGAAGCATGAAATAAAAATAATTGACTATTGCCTACAGTAGTAAACAATCACAAAGCTATAAAAATCTTCTCAATGAAAAACGATGACGTTGAAGTGCACAAGTGTAACAATCAGCAACTCTAAATGTGCGACCATAATACATAATTCCAAAACATAATAGATCGTAAAATTCTAAGTACATGGACAAGCAAAAAATGAGTTCAGTGAGCTGCCAGAATGCCACTTGCCACACATCTGTGCATTTGGTCACAAAAGACACGGCAGTGGCACTGTGGCACTCTAAAAACAAAACAACTTTATGCATATGGTAAGCTACACAAGCGATCTTTCTTGAGACAGGCGAGAGAGCAAAAAGTAAGAAAGATGAGAAGTCAGCATGGTCCTTAAAAGATTCTTGCCTTCCACGAAAGCTGAACGTCTCCAGTCACCGTCCTACTATTACTCATCCATCCTGAAGAAATACATTTACATTTACAGTCGAATCCTAATAATAACACCAAACTCCATACGGGAATACATAGCACATCTTGTTGGTATCATACACACGTCCGCTGTCTGCTTTTACATTTTAACACGCCTCTCACAATTCCGTTCCATGAGAACAAAACAAAGAGTTTCGTTCGAGGACCAAGCAAAGAGGCATTTAAAAATTAAAGTTGTAAGCGTTATCTTAAATAACAAAACCAAACATTGGAGAGTCCACTCCACTTCCACATGAAACGACAAACTTTCGTGATAAAATTTTACTACAGAAGCGGAGGGCAATGACATAATGGATAAAGCTAACATCCGAATCCTAAATGTACATTAAACCTAAAACCATAAGACAGTAGAGTTTGATCATATAAAGGCAATTGATCGTTTCTTTTGAAGTGCAAATAAAAAAATGATAGTTTATCTCTCTGGGCTGTCGTAACAGCACCTTTCAGTACATGCATGCGCTATAAAAGCATTAAAACTATGGCCATTAAACCCAAATGAGGAGCATCATCGCATTTTCAAAACTCAAAGTGTATTAGTTTTTTAACTACCGCAAAAGTCCGAGAATTTCTCCGGGACTTCTTCGAGCCCGGCTATAAAAGTATTTATAGTTGTAGGTTGCATGGACACAATATCGATGATATTCCATCTTTCATCGACCCATCCATGAAATCCAAGGAAGTCTACAAAAGCCCCGACTACGCAAAACACATAGAAAGTCGAATGCATTCCACCATTATACAAACAAAGGTTGACATTTACTTTATTACTTTCACCAATACTTTTTGATACCAACAAATGACAACGTCATTAAATTGAGCATAACTTAATTTAACGACACTTTCGTCCTTCGCTGTTAATGGACTGTAAAAGTAAACAATGAAAGTAATGTCTAGACTGAAACGGAAAGCGAAATCAAAGGACCATGACATTCTATCATATCATAACAAACACTGACGACATGACCTCAACGATGAGTCACTGCAGTACGACAATGACAATACGATCGCAATCATGTAGCAAAACATTGTCATACCTTAAATTTCATTATCCATTGTTGTTCCTCAGCTAACAAACTTTTCAGATTGTTTCTAGTTTCTATTCTTCGGGAATAAACTGAGGATTTGAACGTATTCAAGATGAACCCACATTCCAATCAATTAATACATGAATGACACATGATTACATAATGTGGACAGAAAGAGCGGGCATTTGCAACAATGAAACAACAATACAAACTTCAATTTTGACCTCTGCCCTCATCCCAAAGTCAACTCGGATTTAAATCCCGGAGAGAGTCCAATCATACCATTCCAGACATAAGAATGTAAATAAAAACAAACGAGGACAAAGGGCTAGGCCCTGGAAAAAAGGCCCTTCCCTTCTCTTCTCTCTATGCAAAATGACAACAAATGAAACAAGGAGAAACTGAATTTTTGACTTACTTGACCTGAGGACAAAGTTGGCAAAACACTCGGACGTGAGAACAGGTGGCCACAACAGGTCAAAGGTCGCACGTTCACCAAAAAAAATCCGTCCAGCCTTAAAAGTCCTTTCCAAAAATGAACTGTACAAACTGGAAGAAAGGAAACCCTTCAGCCACCATTTTCCACCTACTAAAAGTAAAACCTACTTCTCTCGTTCTCGTACGTTGGCTCATAGGCGCTTACGATATGTTATATCCCAAATATCCCCTATAGCCCCATTATTTAAGGCTTCACAAATCACAATTGAATTAAATTCCCAAAATTATACAATTCCACTAATCAAAATAAAATCTTTTAATCACTCATCCCGTTTCCCTTCACACGCTAATAAATATGGGACAAGTCATACAAATTAAACGTACAATTTGAAACCTTACGATTGTCACAACTTTTACACTCAAAAGAGTCACTTTTCACTATTTTCAATGCGTAGTTGACAAAGGGTTCCCATTTCCAAAACACTGCAATGTGTAAAGGCAGCGCAGCTGTGATATACCTTTCTATGTTGCAACACAAGAGTCCGTACCTTCCCAAGCTGAAGGGAAAAAGTGTACTGACCCATGGTAAAACACACGAAACGTATACGGCCACATGATAAATTGGGCCTGAGAGACTCGCATGGTTACTAGCCGGGGGAAAACCTGCGTCTTTTCCATGGGGGAATTTCCCTATCCTCCAATAGTAAAAGGTGAAACTCAAGACGCAGGTTTTGACAATTGCTCAAAAGCAGGTTTGAAATGTGCCTCTGAATACCGGCCATATTGGCGCTGTGAACACGAAGGGAAACCTTGCTGTCGTCTGTTCCGTGTAAAAATCGGCTAGCGGCTGTTTCGGCGTAAATTAAAGCAGTTTTTACCGACTTTTTGAAGAGTTAATTTTTGGTAAGTTGTGGTTTTTTTGTGAAATTTTGAGTGAGACTGTGAAGATTTTTGATTGGGATTCATTTATTTAGATTGAGCCATCATGGGTCCGAGAAAGGGACGTCAACCAAAGGAGGAAGTCCAAGTCTCCCTTGGACCACAGGTTCGTGAAGGTGAAATGGTCTTCGGAGTTGCTCATATTTATGCCAGCTTCAATGACACTTTTGTTCATGTCACGGATCTGTCGGGAAGGTACGACCGAATTTTTTGTCTGATGAATTTTCAGTGTCGAAATGTCGAATGTTCTTTTTATGTCAACATATGAATTGATGTCAAAATGAGGTCTAGTCTAGAGGATTCCGTATTTTCTATTGCAATAAATGTAATATTAGTAATTTTGAGTAAAGCATATGAATAGGGATCAAAAGTCAGAAAAGACTGCATTTTATTTGCTGTTTTGAAAACTTTTTACTATATTGCAATTTGAATAACGTTTTGAATATTGAACTGAAGCTTTGAGGGACGACACTGACAGCAGAATGATGTAGCAAGTAGCATGGTGTTTAATTATTTTTCTTGTAAACTCAAATTGCATAGTATTTTACGAATTGTGAACGAATTACAAAATGCTGCTTGTCCTTTATCTTTTCCCCACGTCTTTGTGTTAGGGTTATGGCGGTTATGTTATGATTATGATACATGATGTTATGATTTGTCATTGTCATGATTGTTAATGATTTTATATATTTTTTCACTTTCACAGGGAAACTATTGCTCGTATAACGGGTGGTATGAAAGTAAAAGCAGATCGTGATGAAGCGTCACCATACGCGGCTATGTTGGCTGCTCAGGATGTTGCTGAAAAATGCAAGTCTTTGGGAATCACTGCATTGCATATTAAATTGCGGGCTACTGGTGGTAATCGTACTAAAACACCAGGACCTGGTGCACAGTCAGCTCTTCGGGCCCTGGCACGTTCTGGAATGAAAATAGGAAGAATCGAAGATGTGACTCCGATTCCAACAGATTCCACTCGACGAAAAGGTGGTCGTCGTGGTCGCCGTTTGTAAAATTCCCTTCTACCTACTTTGTTTCTCTGTTCTCTCATTACTTCGGATCGTTTAGTAACAACTACTGAATTTCGCCTTTTCATGCTATTCGAAGTTTTGGTGGACGGAATACAAATGACTTTGTTAACATCGTTTTGTGGTATGAATAAATAAGTCAGTTTGGTTGAAGGAAAATCAAGTAATTATGTTGTGTAACAAGAATGCGCATTCCTTTCGTGTTTCATTACTTTAGACCGTTGTTTATTTTATAGACAAACTCTTATCTTATACATTGTTGTAATTCCATACATTAACAATTTAACTGAACATGTACCAAAATCTAAAGGAATCAACTCATATTAAGTTATCATCGCTGAGAATTTAACCTTAGAAATGGTGCCAGTTGTGCCAGCATTCTTCGAATTTACTCGTAGCCCCTGTACAAAACAAGTACACATAGCATAAATCACAGTGAGTACCCAAGAGACTTTTAAGGTTTCAGAAAAGTATGCAGTTGCTAGTTATATAGCACTAGTTAGTAATTATTGTCGACAACTCACTTAACCAAATGAGCCAGTTCCCAATTTTCCTTTACTTCTACTGGATCCTCAATCTTTGCACCTTCAGCGGTTACAACAGCAATTTCGTACTGGAAATAACAAACCAAAATCGCATTCAACAATCCCAGTCGCAATAATAAACTTTACTAACAATAACTAACGTTTTAACAATATGAGTTCATTAGTCATTAGTTTACTAACCCGGTTCGATGCACGAGCATCTCGGTAGAACAAAACTTCCATGCATTTCGTAATCACTTCACGAGCTTGGGCTTCATTTAATGGTTTGTTTCCATTATTCTCAACAGTGGCTCGGAGAATTGGAGCAGCAATATGCATACCATATCCAGTAGCAATTATGCCATCCTGATACGCAGTTCCAATTTTATCAACAAATCCAAGAAATCTGGAAATGGAAAAACATAACTTAACGAAGATTTTCTTTTATGCGAAATTGAAATAAAATCAATAAAACTAATAATAAACCTACCCGGTCTCTTCTCCTTTAACATTATCCAAACCACCAACAACAAAAGTACACCACAATGGATCAAATTTTGTACGCCTGTTGTACAAGACGCGAGTGAGCCATGAATGCAAAGATTTCGCAGTCAATGAGAATCCGTCATCTTGAGCAGCTTCGTTGATCCTTTAGGAGTTAGGACATAAAAGACAATACAGTGTGCAGTGGACAGTTAGACAATGCTAAATATTACGTACTACACGTATAAATGTGTAAAAGGCAGTTCTAAACCACAACTTACGCAATTTGCTCAACGATGTTTTTCAAATACTGATAATCGGCATAAAATGAGAATCCGTCATCTTGAGCAGCTTCGTTGATCCTTTAGGAGTTAGGACATAAAAGACAATACAGTGGACAGTTAGACAATTCTAAATATTACGTACTACACTTATAAATGTGTAAAAGGCAGCTCTAAACCACAACTTACGCAATTTGCTCAACGATGTTTTTCAAATACTGATAATCGGCATAGTCCCCAGTACATCCCAAAACTGTCTTGTCGTTCACTTTCAACAATCGAGAAATGTTACGGTACCGAGATAACGAACCGTAACTACCCAACATGTCAGCTGCCATCAACACGCCTTTATCGAATTGAATGGCAATCACACTGGTTCCAGTGGTCACTGGACTCCTGTTACCAAAAATTATTAAGGTCACGTAAATTAGAATACGTTAAGTTAAATAAATACTCAAAACGAATGCGAAAAATTGCAAAAGTCACTTACTCTGTGTGTTTAACTGGCGTGGCTGCGACATCCGGTCCAGGGAGACTTGTAGACAGTCGTTCAAAACTCATATTTTGTCGTGAACTCTCCATTTTGACGTGTTTCACGAAAATTCTAATGTCGACAATGACAAGACAAGAACGAACCCAACGACAGCAACACAAATGATTCGGCAATTCTGTCTGCTTTAACAAAGTGGCGCCAAGGAAAGCGCAAGGCGTAGCTTACATTTTCAACGGGAAACGAAACGTGAGAAGAAAAGCTTGCTGAAACTTGTCATAGGAATTTGGCATGGAATGTTTATTTTGTGTGGCGTTGAAGTAAAAACAATCGGTGTGCGGGAAAACGGCCTTTTCGGTGTGTGGTGTGTGTCCACGTGTCCAGTCATCTGGAACAAGGAACTTAAACCTAATTTAGTTTTTTTTACGTTTTTTAAAATTGTTTAAAAACTTTAAAAACAAGCCATGAGTAATTCTGTGCTTGTTGGAGATTTAGTTGCGACGCTCCGGCGTTTAAATTGCATGATTTATCCTGAGGATTACACTGATGTAAGTAATTTTATTCTTTACATTTTGAATATAGTTAAATCTGAAACATTTTATGTGAGTCTGAAACAGAGAATAGTATACAAATCTATTATTCCTTACCTGCTTACCTCCTCTGTCTGAAAATTTTGAATTCTTAGGTGAACGAAATCGATTTCCTATTAACCATTCAGGGATTGTCAGACCGTCAACTGATTCGAATCCTTAAGTATCTCAATATGAGTCATGGTGCGATCAATTGTAAGGGGATTGACGAACTTTATTCATATATTGTATTGACAATTTGTACGTCCGGTTGTGATCATTTAGCATTCTTTATCACTTTATCATAGACACTACTCGAGCTCTGTATGAAAATCGTTTGCAGCGGAAGATCATTCAAATGTTCGAAGTAGAAGGTGATGACGTGGGTCGAGGTAAAATATAATGCTTAATGCTTACGACTTATTGCAATTTGGATTAAGGATCGGATTACGGATTAATAATTTTCTCATTCGCTTGCAGGACGATATCAGTATGATGACCACGATGACGTATTATTTGCCCACAACGAAGGCGACGGGTCTGAACCTGGTGATGTTGAAAAGACTGAGATTAATGATCGCGTTCGTTACACAGACGGGTGAATTCTTATAACTGACAACTAGAGATTGAACGCTTTTTGTACTGATAACGATAACAGCCGTACGAAAGTATATTAAAATATGTTTTTGCTAATTCAAAGCTCGGGCGATGATAATGACAATGACAATCACGAAGAAGTTCATGATGAAACTCTTGAAGGTCACGTTCACGGTCCTGAGGATCCTCCACGTCCTCATAACCCAAGGGCACGACGGGCGTTGCATGAAGCCAATGGCAGGATGACATGGTACTTCAAAATTCTTGTAGTGGTCTTGGCATTGATGGTTATGAAGAAGTTGGGTCGCATTTTGGTAAATAGCACTTTTTAAAGTTTGCATTTGCATTTCAATTTTGCAAATTAGTTTCTTATGTAATGTAATTAGCATTATTTTGCACATGTGTACTGCATGGTGCGCGTTTGTTATTATCTTATTATAATTTGTTTCTTTTCAATTCCCAGGATTTGCTTTTCGGCGATGAAGATCCCGAAGAGGAACCTGAACTTGATGCGTCAGAGTTCACTGAAACAGATTGGAATGATCGATTATGAAAGATTAAAGTAGTGCCCGTTGCGTTGAATTGAACCCTAACTGTATGTTTTTACCTGTTAAATTACGACAAAAACTAGAAGAATAAAAATAAACTTTAATTTACGTATTTTCGTTCTTGCTTGCATGCTTATATTTGTTATTGTTATTATCATATCTGTATCTCAAGCCGAAACTCAATGTGCATTTTACTGTCTCAAGTCACTCAAGTGTCAACTGCACGGGCCACCACTGGTCACGGGGTCATTGCGTATACTACTATGACTTCCTATGACTTTCAGCATGACATGACGTGACATGGATGTAACTCGAAAAAGTTAATGATTTTCTAAAGATACTTATCTTACGCATTCAAAACGACCCATTTAACATAGAAACAAACGGGTTGGGTTTTCCCCAGTTGGCGACGGCTGGAATGGCTTTGACGCCTTTTGATTTAATTCAGAAAATTCATATTAATCAGAATACTATTACGAAACGGCACCTGACGCTTTTCTGAGTTCCGACTCGTCCGACAGACTGTTCCGAGGCGAGGTTTCGTTTCGACGGCTCGACCAAGGAAGCCCGCAAACGGGAAAACTAAACGAAACGTAGAACGTTGCTTGCGGTTGCGGTCGGCGTTTCAATTGGATTTGGTTTGAGGTTTGCGTTCGTTGTCCGTGATCATTTATAATTTATAGTGCATCATTCCTGTTTTTGGTAACATTCTGTGACCTTTTAACTCGAACGTCGTTGTTGGTGTGATTGACAGGTGACAGCCACCCTGCCTGCCTGTGAGTGGCGACGGTACGCTAATATCATTGGCAATCGAGGATGGATTCAATGGATTGGACAGGACCAATCCTCCCAAGTCCTACATCATCGGAAATAGGATGTGTTTTTGGTACAGACGAGCTGAATGAAGAAGATTTAAGTACTGACGATCGGAACGATCTGTCTGTTGGAGAACTGTCAGAAGAAGAATCGTCATTTTCAAGGACTGCTGAAGAATTATTAAACGGACACACGTCCAGTAGTACTTTTGTAACGGAGGAAGTACCAGACCGAAAGACTGGTGACATCGATGATGTACAACCTGTACAAGTTGATTTGAGTCTTGTGAAAGAGGAGCCAATGACTTTGGATGAAATGAGGTTGCATTGCAAGAGTGATGAAAATGCATCAACATCAAGTTTTCGTCCTTTTTCAAACTTAGAAATCAGTTCTAGCCTACTCCGGGATCTTCCTCTGGAACCGGCTTACAATGGGAATCCTGAAGCAGTTCAAGAGAGACAAACTACTAGTGCCGTTGATCTGAATAATAGTCGCATGGGGAACGGGCATGGTCGATTTGGAACTGGAAACAAAGCTATTTATTATAGAATCTTTCGAACCAAAAATGTTGTAAGCTGTAATGAGGAATCGAGTGCCGCGGAAAACGTGGCTGAAAACAAGAAAACATCAGGAAAGACTTCAGAGAGAATTACGTCTGCCGGTAAAAATCTTAAGAGGGGGAAAGATATTAAAGGTAAGGATGTATGGAGTTAGTAGTAATAAACTAGTTTCATTATTGGAAACGTATAGTCGCACTCATTATAACTTTTCGTTGTTCATTCAGGAATCGTTATCCACGAGGAAAACGAGGAATCGAAATTGGGGGAAAATTCTAATGGTGTTCTGAAGAAAGCTAAAACTTCGATTCGCTGTGAACGTCTACCGGAAAATTTGCTGGTCCTTGTGTCACCGATTGGACGTGGTCAAAAGGTCATTCGACTTGAAAATTGCGAAAAAAGAATTGCAGGTAATGCGACAGTAATGACTCTAATGCGTTAATTATGAGTAATGGTCACATGCATCATTGTGGCATGCGCCCGTAGTGATTTGATTGCGCTATTACCTTACATTACACACGATTAACACAATTCTCATTCAAGATTTCGTATTTTGTTTGGCAGTTGTGAGATCAATCCCATTTCTGAGCGGTACTGGTTCTGTTACTACAGTGTCTCGGCCTCGACGTTCATCTCAGTCCGTGACATCCGTGCTTCCCATGACAGTGACAAGTCCGACAACTGCGACAAAGCATCAGCGTAAATGGACTGCAAATGCAGAGCCTAGTGAGAATCATGTTTCGTCCGATGGTCTACCGTTGTCATCTACGTCATCTACTATGTTAATGGATAATGGTTCAGTTAATGTCAAAAACAGCACACGACCTGGACCTGAGCATCCAATTAAACAGAGACACAGGACAATGAATCACCTACGAAGGATGGATATTTGCAATAGTTTTGACAATCTGAAAAAGCTTGTTCCTTCATTGACATCACGGATGAAGACCAGTAAGGTAGAAATTTTGACAGCGGCGAAAGATTATATTAATCTTCTAAAGAGCCAGGAAACGCAGCTCGTCAACGAAATGGCGGCAGTAAGAGCAAACAATAAGCGATTGGAATTGAAGGCTAATTTTCAGTTTGAATAAAAATATTTCGAACAATACGATAGTGCCTGCAGTTTCAGTATCTCTTAATCATTAAGGAATGTGAAAGCATGTGTTTAAAATCGTTCTAAATGCAATGTCTTACCTGTAGTATTTCTTTATTTATACGTTGTATCTCGTCTTTAACGTTTTTATGATGGATTTATGTTTCACTAATTATTAATTAGGTAATTAATGTAGTTTAGTTTTAGAATTTGATAATCCTGATTCGTTACAATAAACTGATAATAATATATAATAACAAGTTTTTTATTTCATTTTATCATCGTTATGTGGCAGGATTACGCGGCTGTTGCATACGTCCCGTCTTGAACATTACAGGTCTGGCTCAGTTTAATGTAGCCACTTTCACCCCAGTTTTCACTCCAACTATTTTTAATGAGCCAATAATTTTTTCCACTTTCCGAACCATAGCCAATAGCCATAACAGCATGATCGGGACCCTGGTTTGCACAGTCATCTGACTGAAACACTCCTGAAGAATAATCCATCCAATCCTCAGCATACAAACTAATAGAAATCGGCGCAATGGTTGCAATGGCAGTTTGCAAAGATTGCACATCACACTGAACACTATTCACGGCTGTAATGTTTGCAATAATTGATTGCGGCATTTGGCATTGACCATCTTGTGCAGTGTATGGATAATTTTGTTCTCCAGTCATTCCGTTTTGTTGAGCATAAGGAAACGTTGAATCGAAAGATGTTCCGTCTTCGCAAATTTGACCGTCGCCACTGCAGTCAACAAGTTCTTGTTCACTTAGACTTATTTGTTGCTGATTATGAGCCAACGCATACGCAGATTCAATGTTGGCTACTGTGGAGAATGTCACGCATGAACCGCATTGTCCCTGATCCTTTACTGGGGTCACGACTCCTTGATTTCTCCAGTCCCATGTATCGGGAGTTCCACCTTGTGCAAGTGGTAAAATTGTCATTGGAAAGGGTGAACCACGACTTTTCTTTTTATTAAAACCCGTGAATTGCTTTACGAATTCCTGTTTTGTCTAATTACAAAATTCGCAAATTCAGATTATATGAGCCCAAAACCAAAACACATCTATGCATGATTTCAAAAGCACGCTTTGGAACGTTTATCATTCCACCTGTACGAAATCTTACCAAATCAGAAAATTTGTTAACTCCTTTTTCATAACTTGACAAGCCAAGACGAGCTTGGAGGTTGTGAGAGAAAATCTTCAGAAGATTCTTCTTGAACTGTGGTCGGCGACTTCTATCTTTTGGATCTTTATTGTGTTGACTCTGTT
The DNA here is from genome assembly GCA_019776145.1 of Harlomillsia oculata. Classification (NCBI taxonomy): domain Eukaryota; kingdom Metazoa; phylum Arthropoda; class Collembola; order Entomobryomorpha; family Oncopoduridae; genus Harlomillsia; species Harlomillsia oculata. The sequence continues at coordinate 27,534 of JABASF010001002.1, forward strand.
TCAAAATTCATGTAATGCACAGCATTTTAGCATTCCTAACAATGAAAATGTGACAGTCTTGTTTTATTTTTATTTTATACCTTGAAGGATTGAAATGCAGCACCCAAAATATCATCATTTGATAATGCGTTTGTAAAGGATGTCAAAACATCCATGGATGGAATTATGCTGTTATCGTCACTGAACAATCCTTTACTGTTGAGAATGTCGTCAAATGTGCTTTTGGCATTACCTTGAAAGCAAAAATATTTAATTATAATTATCAGACTATTTTACCTTTTCCTTTATATAATTTTTGTGCCAACTTACAATGCAACACAGCGGAGTAGCAAACGATGAGACAATAAAAGAAAAGTTTCTG
>JABASF010001003.1:0-27879 GCA_019776145.1 Harlomillsia oculata
AAAAAAATGGACTGACAGCGTGGTGTTCTCAACAACCTTTGCTTGGTCATCACGTGAAGAGAAGAATGCTGAATGCGCATTAATAATCTGACTATAACGTGTCACAAAAAGACAACTCAAATTATTAATGACTCCCAGCACCGATGTTCACCATTGTAACTGCTTCCACAACTATAGTAATGTCATTCCGTACATACTTTGGCGATTCTATGTTCTATTACTCTTAAATGGTTACAGACAGCATTTTTCTTCAAAATTAATTTCAATAAAATATTACTATTCTAATGATAAATACCGTCGAAAATGCAGATTCTCACCAGATTTTGCAGATATACTAACGGACTAACAGGTATAAATTGGAAAACTGAGGAAGAAGTCTTTATTCAGAAAGTGCCAGAGGCAAAAAAAGGTGACTGACTATATGGGTCGCTCAGTTGAAAATGACCGAAAAGGGAAATTTTTATTTTACAAGGTGAGTTTAGTTTTGTGTTTTGTTGACCAATCTGCACAAAATGTTCGTGTGAATTTGGCAGATTAATGTTACTCTCCCAAACAAAATATCCTGCTCATCTTTCGCAGAGAATTACTTACTATACAGTTGAAAACATTCAAATGAAAAGTGGCTCCTATTCGTAGTTCCGTATCCTATACTTTCACTTGAAAATCATTCTCAAAATCGCATTTTCTACTGGTACTACATTCAATATAAGTGTTTGTGTTGCGTTTTTTCAAACCATTTTTACCCATAATTTGTAGCTGGGCATTAATGTTTGCAGTTTGCACATTTCTTTTGCTTGACTAGTAAAGACTCTTAGATTTGCGAATTAGAAGAAAATGTCATTGTGCTCTTGTGCTCTCTGTGGAATGATGAAAAAAATCTATAGGAGATGACGATGACGACGCCAACTGTGCTGACACAATGGGTCGTTAATTTCGTCGCCGTTTGATTAAGCTTTATACTCAATTTACTCATTGACGTCTGTGCATTAGGCCATGTAAGGGAATGCGATCGGACCGAGAGTCAGCTCAAAAGTGTCGTCTCTCGTCTGTCTCAAGTGAGGATGATAAAGACGTACGATATGAAGAAGAAGAAGATGCTTTTGTTACGTTCCGTCTTGAATCATTTAGTTACCCAAACTTTGTGTCTGTGAAGTCATTCGACAGCACCACAAAAAAAAACTTGAAAACTTTTTAACTCCCTTACTCTGCTCTTGTTGCCCGCTCGAGTACAGTCCAGACAGACGTAATAATTTCTTCCTACAGGTCGAGGTTGTAGTACCTTTTCCCTTTTTCAAGATTACGACAAAAAAACTGGGAAATGCACTTTAAAATGAACTCGATAATGTGCTTTTAATATACTCAACTCTGGTATGCTCGTACATTTTTTCCAAAGGTGACGACGATGATCTCTCAATTTCAAAAAATAATGTTTCAGTTTTCCAATTGCCATTATCGTTTCAGAAAATTGCAGTCTTTTAGCTATAGATAATAATCACATGCGCATGCGGATAATATCCTGTGTACAAAATGGATAAAAGGGAATTATGACGTGTTGATACATGAAATTGCGATTTCATGCCTGTCAACCAGCCGCCAGCGTGGCCCATTTGCGAAAACGGAAAGACAAGGAAAAGTAAAGTTACAGGTTACAGTCTCTTATACTATATTGTCTAGTGCAATTTCGTTTAATATATATTCGTTAGAAAAAAAATTATAACTCATAAAATTATGACTACATAACTACATTACTACTATATGACATGACGTCATGCAAAAAGGAAGTAATGTCCATCATGAGTATGTTTTAGTGAATAATTTCTTACTTTTTCCAGTCATTGCGGTGTCCTCAACAAATCCAGGGTTGTCATAAGAGTATTGTTTTCCGGTCCCGCCGCCGTCCTCAACAATGACCAAATTAGCCAACCCCAAATCTGCAATTAAAAAACAAACATTGCATTTCATTTCAATTGAATTTCATTATATTTAAATTGAAAATTAATTTCACTTTATCAGCCTACTGACACACCGACGAAAACACAGTTGACAATGTGACAAAAAGAGACCAATAATTTCCATTTCTAATTCCTATTGTTGTTAATAATAGAAGGAAAGGGCCGATAGTCGTATAGTGCCCACTTGAAACGCCTTGCGTATTGTAGCCGTTGACAAGATAATGTTATGCACGTTTTGTCAGTCAAACAGGAAGGGAATAAATTCCCTCGCGTGGACTCTTTTATGCATAAGCATAAGCAACAATGGTCATCTTCATTTTTGTATTATTATTTGAAGATGAGCTTTGTGAGCATGCAGACGGAAGATAATCTACCAAAATGCCACGGGAGAGAACCAAACACAAAACAACAATGCACGAATAGGCACGACGATGCTCTACGACACATGATGGGTGTCAACGTCATCTCTCACCAAAACGGCCTAATGAGAGAAATCTTATCCGCCACACATCAACAAAAGTATTACTTCGATAGCCATCATTTTGAATACAAAAATTCTCTACGATTAATTAAGAAAGTACGGATGAGGCGTTTAGTAATATAAGAAACCCTTAAGCGGATTTTTTTTCCATGGGACATGTTTTATATACGCTACGTAATGTTATCCTTTGATTTAATGGTTTATGAAAATTGGTGTCAGTGTGTGAGAAGAAGGGATTCCTCAGATTTTCTTTGTACAATTGTACATAATAATCTTTCGTTACGCACATGTTTGCTCTTCAAAATCCATGTTGGCAGCTAGTGCACTTGTTCTTCGAAAAGAAATATCATATCATGATTTCATGATGATAGTTAGTACTATACTTACTATATTATACCCAAAAAACAAAAATCGTGCCGCACTTATTCTACTTCATTCTTCAAGTAAACAAAAAATACCCAGATATTCGAGTGGGACTGCTAAAAATTACTGCTTCAGTCTGGAGTCTGCATCCCCAAAAGCAGGCCATCAAGCCAGGGCAACGTGAGACATAAAGCAAATTCATTGTAATGGTTCCTATTTAAAATTGAAATCAACCCTTAATGTTAGTTTATAGTTGAACTGTTTAACTTATAGTTAATTTAAACCGCACACGGTACTATTTACAACAATGCAGCCTTGGATTACTTTTTTTGTGGTGGACAAGATGGATCACCTTTTTATGTCGTAACTCCTCTGCCTAAGATGAGATTTACATTACACGTTTTTTTATTCTCAAGCGATTGTTGTACTAAGAGAGGAATGTCGCTTCTTTCACGCATTCCTGCACCTTGTTGAATATTAAACGCTGGGAGAGTGAAGATGGATGGATCACTGTAATAAGGACACAAAAACAGGGACTTATGTTCGTAGGGACATAATGGACAGAAGAAGGGAGACTTTTTAGCTCTGTTAGTTTCGTTATTCGTTTCGTTGTGGTGAGATTTCCTTGTAACTTTTTACTTTATGAAATTGTAATACTGAACCCGATGAAATATTGTGATTGTGTTGTGTTGAGTCGTTGGTCATTCCAATTATAACGCATTCGTGCTGCTCGTCTCAAGGTTGCTGCTGTTCGAGCTTTTTGAAACATCGTCCCTCGAGCAGAAGATAAATCCAAGACAAATTGGTCATTGGCAAATTTTTGAGAGATGAGATGATGTGTTTGTTATTTCAAACCAGCAGATTACACACATATCCTAAAGTGTGTATGGGCATTGAAGCCATAGCTCACATCCCTCATCTCCTCTCAAGAAAGATTGCATTTGGAAAAAATGTGCCACAAGTTCTTTCTTTAATTATGGCCTTATGAAGCATTCATATTCTGCGAAGATCATTTGTACGTACAAAATGGGTTTCTGCACTAAATGGCATGGCATGGCAAACAGCGGCGGCGGTGGTGTCTGAACCGCCCACACGTCAACGAAAAATGATGTGCAAGGTCTCTTTGTCTCATCATGAACAATTCAATTTTTGGACCGGATAAAAATGAAGAAAGGCATTTGAAATATACGGCAAAGGAATAATCAATGAAGAGAATTTTAAGGAAACGGAGCAGCTTCGTGTAGCTGCTATTAAAGCGTTATCTTCGTCACCTACACGTACCATCATCATCACCCATCACATTTTCACTCGCACACCTGAGACATTCCACCTGAGAATTTCCTATATGTATATCATAGTGTCCATTAGCGCTCAACATCAACACTCAAAGTGTCCTGTCCTGACTTGAAGCTTGCTCGCTTTGCTTTGCTTTTGCTGTGCTTGCTACCTTGGGAAATTTAATTTAAGATAGTAGGAAAAAAAGAAGTATTTTCGACCTTGACTGCTTCTGATACCAACAAATGAGGCAGCACAACATTTTTGTGATGGAACATCCACACACGGCCCGTACAACACAGAGGCAGGCCAAAGTTGTTCTTTCTTTCTGTTCTGCTAAGAAAGAATTTTCTTTGTCCGTTCCACTGGACGATGGAACCAAACACATGTGCGAAATTCGATCGAAATCTTTTTACCATCCCATGTAAAAGTTTCGCATGACATGTTTGATGAGAAAAATAGAATAGCAGGTACAAATTGCCTATTCGCACAAAAGGCAAGGATTGACGTAGGTGGACACGACAGAACATTAAGCAAAAAAAAATTGGCAAAAATCGTTTTGGTTTCGGTTTGATGAAATATCCGAATGTGGAGTTTTGGAGTGTCCTTTCGCGAATTGTTGTTGACAAGTTTTCTGTAATAACTACAAAATAGCGGAAACTGCATCTCTCCAAATTACGCGTGTGTCCTGTCCTGTTTGACAAAAAATGCACTTTTTGTCTAAATTTCAGTTTATTGTGAGCGTACTTTAACCTTAAACCACAATCGAGCTTTCATTTTTTGATTAGTTACGCCTCATAATTTGACTGACTTGTCATCTTTTCAAAGGCACATGCGCCCCATGAAAACTACTAATGCAATAATAAATAATCATTACGAGTTTCATATTATCCCAAGCAAAAAATATAGCAGAAACACAACTGCTCAAGATTTTGTAGTATAGACAGACTAGACGAGACGAAATGATTTTTCACACCTCGCAAAATGTACAAAGCATAAAATAAAAATCTGGATAAGCCTTTTTCGGACGGTATTTTTGATTATGCCAAAGTCAAAGTCGTATGATTTAGATTATGTCGTAAAATTTCAAACTGCTCAAGCCGCCGTGAAATTTCAAAGATTAAATGACACCTGGCATTACGGTAAAATATTTAGTACCCCAGTCTCAACCTGTGCCTCTTTTTATACTTAATGAAATGTACATTAACACTTCCGTCCCGTCTACTGTCGCGGTTGAATACACAGAAGGAAGACACAAAAAGGACCCTTTTTCTACCTTTCCTACCTAGCTTAGCCATCCATAAAAAACCAAATGTTATCAGAATGCATTCCTATTTTGCAAATTGTAGTTTGTGATCTTCGAACGCGTACAGAAGAGCAGAGGCAAGCGGTGCAGTCGAGGTAGCACACGCAAACCCCATTTTTGAGATTGTAGGGTGCAGAAAGATCATAAAACAAGACCCTTCTTAAAGAACAATTATCTAAAACCTTCACTTCTCACGCTGATCATCTCATCAAAAATCAAAGTTCACTGTTTTGAAAGATGTGGACACCACCCAGATGGGACAAGAAGGAGAAAAAAAATCCTCATCTAACCTGTACATCTTTTAGGATTCCTACACGAAAAACAAATACTGAGAATTTTTTTCCTTGTAAAAATTGCCTTCTTGTTTCGTTGCTTCTGTTTGGGTTTGCTTCTGGTTTCGCTTTTGACGCTAATTAATCTGTCATTTTTGTAAGGTTTGAAATCCTCAGTTAATTTATTCACGTCAGTGAAGAATCAGAATGAGTAATTTCTGTAATTTGGCACTGGAGGCGAATTTCGACTTAATTCTTGATGCGAGATGAATTTCCAAAAAAAACTTATTGATTCATTAAGGAAAAATACAATCTCGAGTCAATTACAGAACCTACAATTTTCCAGAAATCTTTATTATCAGCAGACAGATTTTAAGGAGGACAGTTTAGAAATTAAAACAACATTCAAAATCGGGTGATCCGTTTTTATAAATGATTAATTTTACTAATTCTTTACAACACGATTCTAAAAATTGAAGAAACATCCTTTGAAGATGAAAACAAGTCGATGTGATGCTGAGAAATGTAATGCGCCATTAAACTGACCCTTGTGTGAGCTCTAGCGCAAAATGTTGTTTCCAATTCAACCTGTTAAAGTTGAAGAATGCAAGCAAAAATGAATGAACAGCCTACGTGCTCACTATACTACAATGTACCTTTTTGCGAAAAAAGAATGAACCGCGTGCACTGAAACAAACGTAAACGTATGTGTACACATGTGTGGTTCAAGTTTGTATCAATCTGATGAGATTTTGCGATAGTTATGACCGAAATATGCAGTTTTTACCGTTCACCTTCCTTCCCAATGAAGTTTGAGTGTTACTGCTTTTCGCAAGGTGAATTCGCATGTATAGTTTGACCAAAATAAGATTTTGGTTTAGAAACTTTATCTGCCAAGGATGATGGATGAGATTTCATTTGCAACTCGATTCGAACCCCAAAAAAGTGTGGAGCGTCTGCCTTTCCGATTGTTTGTCAGTTGTCATTGTCACATACCAGAAATTCTACATGACAGAACTAGACCGATGCTATGGGATGTCCACCATCAGCACCAAGCACCAAACCAAACCACTGTACACATCGTATCGAAGAAATCTTGAGTTTGTGAATGAGATTCTTGCAAGATGATCACACATGGTCTGCAAGGACAAGTTCGGACACCAGCCACGACGACGTCGTTGTGGGCTTGGATGACGACGACAAAGGACGCGTAAAAATCCACACAACCTGAATCGTAGATTTTGGTAGAGCAGCGTAGCATCATCATATCGAACGTAGAGTACACACAAACAGTACACATTACACATAAAACAATAAATTATGCGAGCACATTCATGAATTTTTCGCTAAGCAAAATGAAGTTGGATTGTGTATGTTACGTTACTACTATTCGTATATATACGAAATTTATGGCCATGTCTGTTTTGCCACTTGCTCCAACTCGAACAGGTTCCAACTTTTTGGCAGGTAAGAAAACCCTTCATACGCTTCCTTTGAGGCAAATGCTTAAGCTTGGAAGTTGTCAAAATGACCCGATAAGCTAGCGAATGTGAAGTTAACTACGACGACGCTGCTCTTTTGCTGTATCAAAAATGATGCGCTGCTGTTGTGCGGTAACAAACATTAGCAAAAAGTACGGAGACGAAGGCGCCATAGAAGATGCAGTTTAGCTTGTCAAAGCATTATTATTGTTCAGTTGAAGCAGGTTTTTGAAGAAGATGCAGCAGCTGAGAGATTTCAAAAAAGTATTCATTATAATGACCGTGTCGGCCAGGCCAGGCGAACCAGGCAACGGGAATCAACAAGCCTCTCGTCCTCAGCTTTAGCGAACAATCAGGTTTGCTTTCCTACTTGTTTGGATTACCAATTCCAAATTACGTACATCATCTGCTCGTCTCCTCGTCTGACGAAGATGCGGCGGTGGCGGTGGAGGAATGCAATGTAATACACTGTGACTGGGGCATCTCAACACGAAATTCTTCTTCCAAAGGAGCAAAGGGTGTGACCCCAACCATTTTCTCAAGTCTCTCATCTTTTATATCGCCTTCTCTTCTCCGTCTCAACCTCAGCCGTCCTCCGTCCTCGTCGTCCTTTCTTTGCAATCTTTCAACTCTTTTCTTTGCCAACTCTGAGACTTGAGACTCTCTCAGAAACTCTGAGCTGGTGTGTTTCGTGGCTTGACTTGATAACGAGAGCGGATAAGCTTCAAATGCTTGCTATACGATGCAAATGAAGCGATGCGCATGGAACACACTTCCAAATTGTCCAAGTCTGCCTAATTTGTATTCTCACCTTCTGCGCTTTTTGCGAGGACAACTTAACTCCAACTCCAGCAACTAACCATACTACTTGAATATATACTAAAGTTGTATAATTTTTCTTAATCCATTATTTTTTACAATATGACCGGCACTTTAAAAATTTTGAATTTGGATTTTTAAAACGATTGACCTTTTTTAAATGTCAACCATATACACGCGAAAACCAGAATACATGATTCTGTGGGGCGTTTGTACACTAGTAATTTCACAAGTCTAAGTCGTGTAATTATGTTTTCCATTGTTGCTCTGTTCATGCGCAACTCCTCGCCCTGCCCTGGAAACATTGCCAACAATATAACCATTTAAACGTGTTATTTGGCAAGGTGAAAGGTCAAGGACTCATGTAAAATATCATAGACAATACATCTCTTTGCAAAAAAAGTAGATTGGATCATCATCATTGCCAAAATAATCTAAATGCACAATACAAGCTAACATCATTGTTGCATTATTATTGGCCTCATCTTCTGCTCGATCTTCATCGTTTTCATTTTGCGAGTGGAAACTACTGAAAGAATTTGTTGTCTAATGATGCGTTTTAGACGTTTATTCGACAATAAAGATAACATATGAGTTTGACTTGAAGCTATGTGCATTCATTTTGCATACGAAATCATATTTTAAAGTATAACGTGCCTGCTTGAATTTTTAAAGAAACAAAGCTTTGGCTTGATTTTAAAGGAAACTTATTTGAAATCCTCATTTGCGATTCAATTTAACCGACGGACGATCGTTTTAATTTAATTTGAAATTGAGACATTTCTATTTAATGATGAGTTTGATGAGATTAGATATTTCAATTTCAGTTGAGTGAATTATAATGAGATGAGAGGATGAGACATGAGAGAGTCAGACGTATTAACGTATTGTATCGTTATTTTGTTATGTTACTTTTGTTACGTCTTTGAAGAATGTCAGGGCCAACGTGATCATTTTGTTTATAGAGTGACTGATAGATAAAAAAAGAGACTGCAAAATGCAGTGCACATGTGCTCAGTGCTCAGCCATGAAGTTGTTATGAAGTGACATTGCAAGCAGAATCAGATGTTTAGTGTTTACTCGCCAACTCGCCAAGTGGATTTGTGAACTACGCAAAAGATTGCTGGAGGAGATGATGTCACACCTTCACCTACGTCCATTAAAGACGAGGACAAAGTTTAGGTAAGGCGCAAGAGACGAACCACGAATTACTAATTCATGAATTAAATTATTAAATAGCCATCTCACATTGCATCATGACAACAACAGCAACAGCGCAGCGTCAAAAAAGAACCAAAAAGTCTCCAACTGGCCTGGACGAGTTTGGCCTTTTTGACCTTGCACTTGTGGAACGAAGGTGCACAAAACTAAATTTATTCCGACTCGGACTGACTGAATAGCATTAATTTAATTAGCATAATTAGAATTAATTGTAATTTTTGCTTTATAAAGCATCTGTGATTTATGTGAAACTGAACAAAGGATTGTTCAGCAAGCTAGCACCAAATGAAACATCATAAATATATTTCATTCTCATACTTTTTGCTACTGTGCTGTATGCTCTCGCTAACAAAAGCTCATCTTCTTACGTACAGATTAAGAATGGCACCCAAAAGACGAAACGACCCATAAACTGAGCCTTGCCTTAATCCATTCAAACCTTTATCATCCCTATAGTTCGACCTTGAATTTACAAAAGTTGTGAATGGAAGAGTCGGAGAACATCTTTGAATCACAAAATTATTGTGTACTAACCCCTTCAGCGGTTTGTCATCATGTCACATACATTTTCCCTATATCTGTTTCGACCTGTCACTGCAAAACTTCCTATTACAAAGACTTCTTGAAGGAAGAACAAGTAGAGTTTTTGAACGGTGCCTTTTATTTATGTATGGAGCAGGTTCAAGGGACAGTGACTCTTTTTTCTTTAAAAAAAAAGGGTACGTGTCAGTTTTGTTTATGAAGGTCTGATAGCATATTTTACTAGTATAAAATCCTCTTTTGCTCTGGCATGAAAAGAAGAACAACAATCCTATTTTGGAATGCAGCAGCAGCTTACCGAACCAGAACGAATTGAAATGATGACGTCTGCATTTTCGACTTCTTGTGTTGGTTTATTCCACATTTTATAAAGCACAGTGCAAAATTCGTCCACACAAATCAAAAGTGTAGATTACCTTGAGCCAAATGGGTTTGAAGAATATAAAATACATAGTAACTAGTAACCATTTTTCGAAAGGTAAAATCCGAGCCAGAAAACGATTGTGTGTGTACATGTAAGTACAGTTACTAATAATAGAATTGTGGGTAGTAGGCAGTAGCGACGGCGGAAGGCTCATCTCATCATCGTCATAAAAATGTACGTACAAGGTATGCTATTGCACGTATCATTTGAGTTTGTAAGATGATGATCTGGGGCTTAGATTGGACCCAACACAACCTCTAGGCATTAAGGCCTACTTTTCCAATTGACACTGACACTTTGTGCGGTGAGCAATAGGGACAAAGATTTTTTTGCAAAGACCACACCGCACCGCACAAGCAAACGAGGCGAGGCCATTGTTGTAAAATGCAATAGTATGCAAAAAAATCTCATTTAGTGACTACCACTTTACGTTTTAGAAATGTAAATTGGCAATTTCAGTAAAAAAAAAAAGACCGACGAATTTTCATGAAATATAGTTTGAATCCACGTGTATCGCACAATCGTACTGTACTGTACCATTGGATGAGATAAGTGTAAACTGACTTTTTTTGGAAAGTGGAAGTGTTAAAAAGTAATAAAAACATAAGTATATATAAAATGATCTTGTTGAAATTGTACTAGAATAAACAAAACGAGTTCAAAAAAGTAGGTATAGCATTTTTCATGCCATCTTGGCAGCAATAGTGCATAGTGGGCATAGACAATAGTCAAGCAATAGGCAGAATGAATGAATCTTTTTGTTTCTTTAAAGACCTTATGCTCGTAAAATTTGTTGGTTAGGGAAAGTGGTGTAAATTTTGTGTATAGGACTAATGCCTCAGGAAAGATGGTCTTTAATCTGATCTCTTTCTTCTTGTAGTTGATGATGTTGTTGTTGTTCTTTGCAAAATGCGTTTATCTTCTTCTTCCTGAGTGTGTGGTTTTGCAACAAAAATGGCAAAAGTTTAAAACTCTATTTATGGCACGTCAAGCCAATTTCCCTCACGCGCTCTTGAAACTCTTCATTAACCCTAATTTTCCCAACTTTCCGTTTTTCAAAACTCAAATCAAAACTCACAAAGACACGACTAATTGGTAAAAATTGAGAGATTTAGACCAGAATAACCCAATTTTTCACCTACAAATTGACCTTGCAAATTGTATGCAAAAAAATGAATGAAATGAAATTGAATGAACTGAACTGAACTTACTTTTCAATCTTTGTTTCCTATGTCGATCCCATAGAAAGTAGATCAAACCCATTAAGACCACTGTGGCAAAAAATGTGCCAATCACCGCTCCCGCCAATGTGCCATCGGTGTGACACTGCTCTGTTTGCTGTGCAGCGATCGTCTTCCCTGAATCCGCCATGATGTTTTCAAATGAAAATTTTAATTCTAATTTAGTTCACCCGTTTCATTTGATACCTCTATTTTATAGTATAATTTGTACAGTATGGCACACCGCTTGAACTTTGTAACGGTATTTAAAAGTCTTGTTCGTGAACACTTTTAACTTTTCAGAACCCCTGTGGCTATGTCTGCGAAGCACAGTTTGACACTTGACACAGACACAATAAAGACGAACAACCGATTCTGAACAAAAGTTGTACAAAGTCCTTTTAAGTATTCAGTTCCCGATGCGTTTTCAAATAGTTAATTTCTTCAGATTCCAAGATTTGAAACTATGTAATGTCGACGAGAATCCACTGTATAGTTGTCGACAAGGTGGGGCGTCCGTCATCCCAGTTTTCAGGGCATATTGACCCTAATTCGACCCTTCAAGGACCTCTTGTCAGGTGCTGTACAACGTGAACGGTACCTGCAAATACAAAAGTGTCACACACGTTTAAATAATTGATTGCAACACAACACAAGAGACAACACAAAGTCACGGTGTTCAATACGCATTGACCAATGAAATGCTATCGTCGGACCTTATAAGCAATAGATTGGAATGCTTCTGCAATTGGGAAGAGAGCTTAATTAGCATATAAGAGATTTTTGTGTCTGTATGCAAACCGGGATAGAAAAATTCTTTGGTTCCTTATTAAGTAGAGAGAAAGGATGAAAGCTTAAAGGGAAGATTGCACGGTGTGTTTGTGTCTATAGATAGGTAAAGAAAGACAATTAAATCCTCTGTTATGTGAAAGGCATGCCAATGCTCATGCGCAATGTGTCATGAATATTAATCCTTATTATTGCGGAACAATCATTCTCTAATGTGTCTGCTATTCATTTTTATTTTATGTGTTTGTGTTTGCGAGTTTATCTTTTTCAAAATGTTTCTGCCTTGTGACGCCTTTCCTTTATGATGAAAATCGGAACTTGGTACATTAGACACTCACTGACTTGAATGAACACACTAAACTTGAATTTTTCGTGTATTTTACTACTGCTTACATGTGACTGAAACATTATCTTTTAATAATGAAGACGAATAGTTTTTTGTCGTGTCTTGTCACTCATTATTATTTTATGATTATGTGTGAATGGAAATGTGAAGCAAGTTTCCTCAAGTTTGTAATGTACAAACTTGCAACTTTTTCTCAAAAATGCATTTTTGCATGTCAACTGGGTGGCCATCTCAAGTGCTAATCACTACCCAGGAGCGTCACCCAAGTAAAATGTGATACATTATGATTATACAAGCATTAAAATTGCGACATTAAACGATTACGCATTCGCATTCTGATTTTTTTTGCCTCTGACCATCCCTCTTTTCCCTTCCAGCATAAAGTATCGTCCTTTCCACCTGAGCTTTAGCTTTCTGACTGACTGACTTTCATTTTCAAAAAAATCTGTTTCAAGGATAATAAAGAAGATCTTTTGTGGCAATGAAACTCACGAAATAAATTCATGCAAAAAAATTGCATTTTGCGAACACTTGTTGTGTTAGTGTTGTATATGTGTCGTTTTATACTATTTTTCTTGCACTGACGTCTAACGTGTGTGCATATAGAAAAAATACTTTGTTAATAGGCACTGAAACGAAGGTTTTGAGTCACGATGATGATGATGAGACGAGCATTGAGTAATCCTTTAATTAACATGAAAGAAACACTCGAAATGATGCTGATGCTGCGCTTCTTCATCTTGAAGGATGCGGAGATGATGAGCAACAAACTACTCAATTTGGGGGTGGAACGCGACGCGACTCGCACAATACAATATCACACGTCCCAAAACCTCGCATAACACAATAGAGTCCTCAAAAGTCCTCATACACAGAAATAACAAATTTTATCAAATTATGTAATAATCTGCAGTCGTTTGTCGACTCATTAATGTTCTTCTAGAAAATATCGCAATATAGTAAGAAAATAATGTAGTTTATAGCTTCTTGGAGATTCGTATATTCGTAAGTTCGTATTCATATCGTATCTCGTATGGCACTGGCACAACATACAAGTAAACGAATTATTGGAATCTGTGTAACTAATTAACAGTTCGACAATCGGTTGTATGGGAATTTGTAAAGTGGAGGATGGAAGTGCACATGCGTTACGTACTAGTAAAAATTACATTAGAAAACTAGAAACCTGCTTTTTTGCTACTGCACTTCTCAACAAGAGATTTCCATCGTGGTCTTAATAGATTAGCAAACAGTGAATGTGAGTATTGCCAAGAATGGAAGAATCGCATTTACCTTCTTACCTCAAAAAATTATCAGACAAGTTGATGCAGACTCGCATCTTCATTCATAACATTGTTCTAACGGTTTTTTTGTTATGCTTGTGCCCTCCGACACTCAGAAGAAGCAACGCAAGATTGTGCAAAAAATGTGCAGAAAGCGGTTTTGGTTTAGTTTAGGTTAAATATCAAAAAATTCTGTTTGACTTTACATTTTGCAGGAAGAGCATGTTAATCTTCAGTCTGAGAAAATCTTTACTTTCTGCTTTTGTTTGAAAACAAAAGAAATTATTTATGTGCATGCTGCCTACTCAGGAGAACGATATTTCCCCACCGCTGAGTGCTGTTTCCTCGTTCAGATTTTTATGTTGTTTGACATTGCATTAACGGAATGTAAAAATGGGATTAATTATTACCCTACTGGTATTCAAAAATGAAGCAATTTTAATATTATTCGCGTCGTCGGTAAACAAGATCGCATCGCCAAAAACGTTTATGAAGCAATGATCCAGAAGCTGACGGAGCTTTTCACATGAACAAACAAGGGAATAAAATTGGCGACAGACGCCCATAAAATCAAATGAATGCACTCAGTCAACTTGATTTTCATTCATCTGGAGGCGAAATTCCTGTACAGGTTGCGAATTTTTTTCAATCGTCTCTGCTTCGTCGTGTAACTCCACGATAAAAACATTACTACAAGTTTTGAATCAATCAAATGAATCAAATCCCATATCTTAACTATAGACTACTAGATTATTACAATATAACTCATGTGCATTGATTATGATTGATGACGTCAGGATTTTGAAAAGGTGGAGATTTTGTGCGTGAGAGATGATGCACTTTGCGAAAACCGTAGAAGACTGTTTTGCCAATAAAAGTCGAGTTTTTAATTGTTTTTGCTTGCGCTGTTTGCGTTTTTGCGGACCGTTCAGGAGAGAGAGAGGGTAACCTAACGTTTGTATGCACTTTTGAGATTCGATGAGCGAGTAAAGTCTGTGTTGCGTTAGATTTTTTCACTCTTCACCTGTTTCGTGCCTGATCATGATCGTGAAGATGACCGGATGCTGCTCTGAGTGAGCGGCACTCAAAACGAGAGCAATGTTTCATGGAAAAATGGAAACGGAAGTAATTTCTTCCCTATTTCCCTCTGATGCTATACGTTTCGGGTGTGTACACTAGGCACTAACTAAAAGTACACATTCGTGGTGTTTCACGCGTACCTTCTCACGTTATGTTACAAAAGATCCGATTTTTTTTGTTTCGTTATGTATACCAACTTGGTGAATTGGTTTGGTGGATGAGAGTATAATCAAATAATCATAAAAGGTCATCAAGCGATTACGCATTGGTTTTTGTGCCTTTCTCATATGTCAACACACAATGTTATTGTCTGGCCTGTCCATGTCCATTTGTCAGGAATGCTCTTTTGATGGTGCGATGTTTGATACATCATGTTGTCATGTAATGTATAATGTCCTATCTGTCCATTGTAAACGACAAAAAGGGATTATCCTCATTACAAACAGAGATATTCCTGCTGTAAATCTCTTTTCTCAACATTTTAAAAATCACAGCGGAATGCAATGGAACTTGGAAAGCTTTATACGTTTACAATGTGCAGAAATGCCGCTTTGAAATTCCTACTTTGTGGGATTTTCGGGCGTGGTTGTTTTCTGTTTTGCGCTGTGGTCATCCCGATTTTTTGTTATGAAAGAAGAGCAGTTTCCGGAGACAAAATTTACCGTAAGAAAAGTGACAATAATTTTTACGACTTTACTATAAAGCTAAAGAGACAATGTGACTGTGTAGAGTAAAAAGGTAAGAGGAAAAGAGTTTGATGTGATTTGGTGTGAGATATTACTATTGCGGTGTGAGAAACATCTTAAGATAAGAGCGGCATTGACGCTCACAAAAATTGTTTTGTTCGGAAGAGTTGACAGGAACAACAAAACCGCAACAAGCGTACGTACGTAATGTACAAGACAAGTGCTATCTGTAATCTATCTTTTTTGTAAAAAACACAAGAGCAGCACGGGGAAAATTAAAATTTTTTCTCATTTATCCTCCAAAGATTTCTCCATTCACCTTTTGCTACAACATTAGTACAGTGTAAATTATAAATTGTCAAAGGGTCTTGTTGCAAAGATAAAAAGACTGGGCATTGCATTATTGCATTGCCAAACCCATAGAATGCAGGATCTTTAGATGATGACAAAGGAGAAAAAGATGAACAAGGAAGTTTGTTTGTGACTGTGTAAAAGTTGCCCCTTTGCAATGCAATGGCAATAACGCAAAGGTGCTAAGTTGTTGAGTGCTTGTGTGTAGTTTAGCTTAGCTGCATTCATTCATTACCATTAACTGTTATTATTCAAATCAACTCTGAAATCAAATTAAATGAGGGCTTATCCATCCCGTCCTACTGCATTGCTCAAAACCCGCAGTTCTTTTTCTCACTCACATCTGCATTCCTACATTGCAAAAGTGATTCTTCCGCTATGGTCCATGCGAGAGATGAAGAAGCTACGACTAAGCCAGAGCACAACAATCACTCGCTCGACAAGGTGTGTGTTGTGCTTGTGTTTTGTGTTCTCATCTAAACTTGCCTCTTAGCACTAAAAGGTTTTTCTATGAGCAAACTAGTTATGACTTACATCCCATCGCTATGCTAATGCTAATACGCTCCGAGCTGGCATCATCATTCAAGCATCCACAGTTAAATAATACTACATGTGATCAATTCATACAATACAAGAAATACAATGTTACGGAAACTGATAACTTCACTTACCAGAGATTTCAGATTATTGGTGAAAACTTTATATCGATTTCCCCCAGAGTTTGTGCAGTGTCAGATATCATCAATGGGATTGAGAACCGCATGCATGAATATACAAAACACACTAATGTACGGGGGTTCCGTTAATAGGGTAAACACGTGGGGCAACTTGCACTTTATTGCACTTTTGTGAGACTCGCGAAATGTCTCAGTCGAGTCTATGCTGCTAATGTACTTTTGGTTGAAAATGCCTAGTTATGGAACAAGTAAACTTAGGCGTATATATGTAAACAATGAACAGTTTACTAATTAATGATTGCACTTTATTGATTAAAGCCAGCATGCACAGTTAACAAAATATGCACAGTTTGTACATAAGATTCGCAGAGGAATGTGATCCTTCGTGTACCGTCCGTCCGATCTGAGGAAAGACTGAGGTACAACTGCGAGAGAGACCGAGATTGGTGCAATTCACTATTCACCTGTGCTCATGCTGCATCGTTTTTCGTATGTACCGTGTGTGAGTAGGTCGAAGAGTCGAACAATTCAGTTTTGAAGCTTTCGTGTCTTTACAGCATTATCCACATACAAAACATTGCCTGGACGAACGGACAGAGCAGGTTGTCGCTTACTTATACTCACATCGCATCTTCTTCACAAGGCATCATCATCCACAAGGCAAAGTGAATGGAATGCCTATAAGAAAGTAAAGTAAGTACACCTGAGATTTTCTTGAAGACTCAACAAAGAAAGGTATCAGACGCACTAGACGAGTTAATATTACAATGTTGTTGTGCTTATAAGGTTCCTCACTCAACTCAACTATAAAGGCCGGTTTTTGGTATGTGTTGTTTGTGAGTGTGTGTACGAAGGGTGCATTACAATAAGACATCATTTTAGTATTTACTACACAACTGCACCTGTTCAGGTACAATTCTCTACAGGTAAGAAGATGGTAAAAAGTCAAAAAGGCTTTTCTACGAGGGTGTCCTTAGTAGTCCTTACGAAGATCCCACTGGAGCCCTTAAAAGGGACATGCACAAGGTATGCCGATTCTTTGCCGCTTAAACCAAAGTCTCGTCTGGTCAATGGTCCCTGGAAAAACAAATCACACTCTTACAAAGCCTGACAAACCTGTTTTAAAAAGTGCTTTTTGGAATCTTTCAAAGTACTATGAGGACTTAAGGATTTTTTTAGAAAAGGGAATTATCACCTACAGGAATGTCTTAAGATTAGTCTTAAAATAACTTTATTGAAAAGACCCGAATCGACCGGTAAGAATTTAAGAATCTAAAAACGCATTAGAATTAGAAGAAGATCCGAAAATGTTCTTATCATGTCTACTTTGCAGAAACTGGAACGTTGAATTTATGTAGGATATAAAATATGATGCAAATTGGATTTTTACATATAACATTGTGTATAATTTCATGGGAGGATGTTTGTAAGTGGAGATGATGACCGGTTGTCCCATGTAAACGATGCGGGCTGACTCTTCACTACCTGTTTACACAGAATTCACGCGGGCATGTTTCCTTTCTTCTGGATGGAATGCGTTATTAAGGGAGCGTCCCTTCGTCTACTATTCGACCTTCATATGACGCCAAGAAGGTAGAAAAAAATCTATAAAGCTTGCTTGTTGTAAGAAAGCGCATCTTCCTGGACAGAAGAGAGGCAGATGATGAGGGAATTCGTTGCTGGATTCAAATGATCCTGCAAACTTTGTAACCACTTTTCATCTTTTTTCATTTACCTGTCCCTTTTTTATTAGTTGTCTTTGACGCACAATGAAGTATATTCACGTGAATTTTTTTAAATAAATGTTTAAAAAGTCTCATCTTGTTACATTGTAGAATCTTACAAAAAGTCCGGTCCAAAGGGTACTTTACATGCCTCACAATGCTTAATTCGATGACAAAAGTGGACAAAGCATCAAAAAGCAGCCATGGAAAATTCGTTGGTTCCCACAGGTAAGGAGGTAGCACTAATGCAATGTGAGCATCCGAGCAGGTGCGACCTTTTCCTTTAACAATGATTTCACTAATCATTCCTAATTGATAAAAAATCCTGAGAATTCCGTCTGTCACTTTAAGAATGTATGAAATGTCATGGAATGATACTCGCCTGTCCAAAGTGACACCGGGACAGTGCACAGATGGATTATTGTGACAATAAAGACAGCAAACACTGAGTTTTTTGGACTGTTAAGTGCATTACCAAAATTCTGGTGAATTTTTCCGCTGATCTTTCTTAATGATTGTAGAATGAGAAGCACTTTTTCGGAGGGTAACTTTTAGTGTTATCGAAAAGGGACCCTCAAAGACGTCTAACGGTCAATTGAAGATTTCGTATTTGCGTTTCGGTAGAAGCTTAAACGGTAAGCTTATTAAAGTACCCCAGTGCCCTTAAATCTTTTGTTGGATATCGGTGAATACAGCAAATATAGTATACCAAAAATGTGTTTGAAAGAGAATCTCAAATGAGCCTTTTGGATTTTTAAAGACCGTTTAATTCTGAGTACATTAAAAGCTCCTTTGTAAGTGTTTCATGCAATTTCATCTTTTCATGTCGTCCGTGTATCATTTTGAGTTTTTGAGACTGTGAGACATTCCCACTTTTGCAACATTCAAAACTCAAGAAATTACACTTATAAAGTACAAGAAACATTAGAAGTGAGATAATATGAATGACAAATGTTTTTGTGATTAGGTCACTTATTTAGTTACCTTTTGCCATTTGCCACTACTACTGTATGCAAAAAATAATATTCAAAATGATGCAATTGGCAGTACAATGCAATGGACACGACACGAGCGCACATCACACAAGCACACCTTCTTTTTGATTCATGACTTGAGCAACTCAATGTGAGAGATTCAAACAAGTCACAAAGAAGATTCAAGCATTCAAAAGGCATTAATGTATTAATGTTGTATATCAAATTGATCCATTGGTTGGAATGAATCCTTTAAAGCCGATAGGGCGCCGAGGAACTCGTAAGGGAGTCAAAATGCAGATTACCATATAACTTAACTTACACGCTCACATTTCATATTAATAAATGTGACAAAGAGTTAAATGTGTTTATTCATTCTTAATATGTGGACGTGTAGCGTATAACGTTGCGTAAAAGTTTATTTTTGGACATCGTCATCGCCGCCATCATCGTCACAATAATAATTGCGAAGACAATGCGGAACAGCAATAAAAACGACGGCGTAGTTCGCTATTTGCTATTGCTGTATTACTACTAATGTCATTTTTTGCAATGTTCACAGTAAACAAGGCCGCTCAGTTATTACTACTTTACTTACATGCCTGCACGTTTGCTTACGCACAAGCTCAAATTTAACAGTAAGTAGAGAAACGTTTGCAAATTTTTGCATACGTACACATTATATTACTACACAAAATATGCCAATCATCCGTTTTATTACAGGGATCGCAATGCAAAAAAAGAGAAGTAAGTTGTTTACCGTTGCATCGAAGTGGAAGTGGAAGAAAATGAATTTGCACAGCTAAGATGATTGGAGAGATGAAGATAATGGAAAAACAAATTCTTTACAATGTTCATTGACAATTTCTGCGACTTTCTTTCCTTTTACTACTGTCAATTCACCATGTAGCAAGTCAACTTCAACTCCATTCATCAAATAGGAAAAGTGGGTTTCGCATTCGTATCCTTAGTAGTCAAACCATTAGAAAAATGACGGATGATAAAGTTGTTGACTCTTGTGTGAGTTGAAGCGACACGTCGCGTCGCATCTCGTATCGTCGTTCGTCGACGTTGGCTTTTAAAGCTTTGCTTTGTCTTGTCGTTGTCTGTTTGAGCTTTTGATTATAGCAAACTGTGTCAAGTTTGCTCAATTCGCCAATGTGCGCCGCAAGGCACAAACAGGTAGAACAAAATGCCACACAACGAGCAATTTTCAAACAGCAGCATTAGTAAATAAGCAAGCAGGCAAAAGATCAAAGTGACATGATAAAAAATGGACTTTAGGTCATGTTTGCACCTTTAAGGGTCAGCATCACCATCAACATTCAACACATCGTATCATTGACCATTTACATTGTTGCTGAAGATGGCTGAAGATGCTTACTGTTGCATGCTGTACTGCTGTTCAGTATTAAAAGTGGGGTGTGATAATCCGTGATCGTCTCCCTTTTTACCTTTACCTTCACACTTCCGAGTTAATGAGAACAAAGAAAACGTCATTTTTAGCTTCACTTTTCAAATCAGTTGTGTTGTTTGTGAAGCATCACTGAGTTTAAATGAGAGAAATCTTGGAAATGTATGTATATTAGTGCAAGTGTAAATAAATATTAAATTCTTTCAAAAATCCATTATGAATTTTATGAACCGTACGCTACGTACGTATTTAAAACATTAATACTGTAAATTTTTTTTGAAAAATGCAGAATTAAAAACTTAATATGAACTTTCTAAAAACAAAACGGATGATGATGATGATGGTTCTAAAGTTTTCTAAAGGACAAGGACAACACACAACAACAATGATGAAAAAGGGCAAAGGCTACAAACGTTCAACAATCCAAGTGACCACACCCGTCTCAGTTAAATATACAATTATCATTGCATACTTGTTGTGAGTTCTTTTTTTTTCAAGTGAGTCACCTGAGGAATGCAAAGAAGGTGAAATTCACGTGCG
Source organism: Harlomillsia oculata (assembly GCA_019776145.1). Classification (NCBI taxonomy): domain Eukaryota; kingdom Metazoa; phylum Arthropoda; class Collembola; order Entomobryomorpha; family Oncopoduridae; genus Harlomillsia; species Harlomillsia oculata. The sequence goes on from JABASF010001003.1 coordinate 21,219, forward strand.
GGTACGTGTAGCACAAGATCATCTCAGCTTTTCAGTTTCAGTGTTCAGGTTGATCTTCTCTTGTAGCTTCTGATGTTGTGATGATGACGATGCGATGGATGACGACGGTATGCAATTGCAATCCATCAATTAAATATTTGACGAGAGGATGGATGGATGGATTGATAGCTGGAGAGAATTGACGAAGGGAGAATGATGTGAAATGAAGCAGGGATTGCTCAGGATGCCGATCTCAGCAACAATAACAGCCAGCCATGTCAAAACAGTCACACAATACCCTTTTCTTTTTCTACTTGGCTGGAAGGCAATTGAATCTTTTCTGCCAGGGCTCTTAGCATTAGCTTACCTATAGTCACAGTACGCTTATAATACTGGCTTAATACTACTTACGATAGAAAATAAAAAATATGCCGGATCATCAAATAGTAAATTAGCATGCGTGCAATGCAATGCTGCAATGGCACTTTGCCCCAAGGAAATTTTTGATCCTTCAGGCGCACTTCATCTTCTCTCTTGTCTTGGGTTGTTACGTTGTATGCTTAACGTTTTTTGTTTCAACAGGTGCACAATGTTAAAAAACAACCTAAACTAAACTCAAATCATCTTTTTAGATTTTTAGCTGATTTCATAGCTACTCAATTCAATAAACACAGACGCACATTCAAAGGACACTTTTAAGTTTTACATGCAAGACGCGAAGAAGGCGAGGCGAGTCTCGAAAGAAATTCCGATTCCTGATTCCCGATTCCCGAACGAAGTCCTCTGAAGTATGAAATTCATGCTTTGTATGACAGAATTGTCTCGTAATAATAAGTTGATAGTAAATACTAAATTTTTTCCAAACAGCGTCCGTTTGCAAGTGGGACTTTTCTTCGCATGGGCGCATGCATCCCACACATAACAATGGAATGGACAAGACGAGACAGTTTAGTTGTTCATTGTTAAGTGTGTTTATCGAAGACAAAACGAAGAATCCTTTTATATAAAACAATATTATACACACACCTGCACTTGTAAGACTTGATTATGTGAATACAGACAAGATTCCCCACTGCTACCCACACTTTGTTACGTTGTTGTTAGCTCCTCACCGCCAACGAGAATGTAATACTCGGTAATTATATTTTCTTTAGGCTATTTTCCAGTCTTTGACACCGACATCAACGCGTCAATAGCCTCATGTCACAAAGAAACCCGGAGGCATCATTCGGAAAGTAGGAGTAAAACGCATTTTCGTATTTCTACGCTTCATAAAGCGACATTCGACAACATTCAACATTGACACATTACATATTATCGCTTGTACTTTTTCAGTGCCTTTTGGACTGAAAGTTCTGAAGACACTTAATCTGAAGAGACCATGAAAATGAAAGTTTGGTGGTGCTACGACTTCAGGTTGACAGGACCTAACTGGACGGTGGACATGGACAGTGGACACACAGAAACGAAACGACACGGACGACACCATAAAGGGTTGATAGAGATGGAGTGATTTCATCTTTCAATTTCAATTTTGCATGAGAGTGTCGTCCACGCATTCTTTTGAAAGAACCATCAATCAATATTACCTTTGCATGTCTCTGATGAACGTTCCTCTTCATTGCATTCATTTCATTGTTGCTCGTTGCATTTTTTGGATGGTGATCCCTTCCAGAAAACATTTGTGGCTCATTTTTCTTAGGAAGTACTTCGAAACTAGCGTAGGAGTCGTATTTGGATCTGTGGATTATGTGGACTGGACGGTGAAATGTGAACACCTCCAATTATAAAATCTCAAAAAATGCGTTCTTTTGGGTCCATTCCCATCCGTCCATCGTCCATTCTGCACGATGATGGTCGTTTGAACTTGCTATTGATTACAATTACGTGTTCAGACGGCATGTAAGCTCAATATTTCATCATTTTGAAGCAAAAGTCAAATACCCCAATGTCAATGTAACCAACAACGTCAAGTAAAATTGTCGGTGGTCGGTGATGCATGTTCTAGAAATAAATGACGGTTAATTTGCTTGCGCATACGGCAAAACGATGCCTGCAACTTTTATATGCTGAGACACCGGTTGGAACTTTGCAACGTGGCTCAATTTAATGCAATGAGAGCTAAAGTTGATAGAAGATAGAGATAGATAGGCGATGGGTTTCTGTTTCTGAGAATCGTTGTTTCAGCTGTCACTTTTTAGTTTCTCCGTATTTTTACATTTTTAATGTCTACTTTTATTTAATTGAGCGTTCTGATGATTTTAAACAAGTGGTACACTATAAACTATGAGATAACAAAAGACTGCAGTAGTTTTTCAAATATCAGTCATGGTGTTTCGTTTTTTATTCAATCGGGTAATATAGAAATGTGATTATGGAAATGGCTTTGAGAATTTTTAATGTTTTTATTTTTTTATCATTTTAGTATTAAAGTTTTTATTGAAACTTGTGCTTGCTTTGATAGGCGGAGAATGGAGAAAAGTTTTTCCGATTCAAAAATAAAGTTTGGAGAACTATGATTCAGCTGTGGACTGTGAAAAATGCCCGGAGAAAGTTGTTGGCCCTGCCGTTCGGAGTATTTATTGTTTTTGTGATTGCGTCGTGGACTGCTCAATCAAATAGCTGTGGTATGCTTTTCCTATTAATAATTATTATTGCCTTATTACCTTTACTAATGAATTAATCATAACGTAATGTTCATCCATTTTGTTTTTAACTTTGTAGCCTTACACGGGTTCCTGGCGCTGATAATCTTTGATTTACTAGCGTACGGCAGTTTGTTATGTTGTTTGTGTTTAACAATGTTTCCGCTTTATTCATATTCATTCAAAAATTACGTATTTGATATTTTGAAATTGTAGGATTGTGGGAGATTTGCTGTGTCAAGCTTTCACTCATGGAGGAAAGCCGTCAACTGCTTTCAGTTTCGGGTTTGTTCGAATAGAAGTTCTCACACATTTTTCAATTCTGTGTCTGGGGATACTGTTAAATCTATGGGCAGTTAAAGTGTCCCTTGAACTAGTCTTTGGAGGCACACATACTGCAATTCACACGTATGACCAAGATCATCTTCTGTTTTGATTGATTGACAATGACTATGACATGATGAAGTTCAAACGTAATTAATTATATACGTACTCTAAAATTTCCAGCGGCCGATTTCTACCGTCAGTCGCTCTCGGGGGTTTATTACAATTTTTCATATCTTTTAACAACAATCCGTTTCTGAAAGTTTCGAAAGTGGCTGGAACAACGACAACCCTTCAAAAGTTCTTTCAAGGAATCTGTGCCACTTTCGGCATCTCCTTGTCTTCATCCAGTGCCTTTTCCCTCAGTCCTTTTGCAATATTGGGTGCATTTGCCCTTACAACGATAGTTGTCCTTGCTTTTGCTATTCAATCCGGGTAGGTTTACGTTTTTAAAGTCCGTTCTCGAAAACAGACTTGAATTAAAAAGTTTATAAATAATAAATTAATTTAACTTTCGTTCTATGTAGTCCGAGATGGCTTGACGTTACTGGAGCGCTGCTCATTACGTTTGCAATGTTTGATTCCTTATGGCCGTTGGCAGTGTATACTGGCAGCGTTTTGCTACAGGTAATTTAATAACCTGTTTGAATTCAAAGTTAGCGTATGTTGATTCTAAAAACTAACTTTTTGTGGTTTCAGACTGTTCCATCACACACAGTTACTCAATTAGAAAAGGCTTTACGAGAAGCATTGACAATTGACGGAGTTTTGGAATTTCGAAATGAGCTATTTTGGACACTCACTTATGGGCAAGTTGTAAGTCTATGCTTTCACTTTTAATTTTAAAAAATGTTTTGTAATTAACAGGTAAAGATTGTTTATGTATTGTGTATTTGTATTAAAGGCTGGGACCCTTCACGTTCGAGTACGAAGGGACGCCAACGAGCAAATAGTTTTGTCCCGAGTGTACGAAAAACTGGTTCCTTTGTCTCCTCACCTAACCGTGCAGATAACAAAAGATGATTTCAGTAGAGGGTTCGGGGCATATCAAATCATTCGAGATTCCGTAGTAAACCCATTGACCAAAGTGACTGTGAACCAGCAGGACAATCAACAAGTAGAGTTGTCACCTATTCCTAACAGTTCGGGAATGAACCATCTCTTCTTATCGTCTTCCGGAAGCACTACAAATGTAAGTGCGACTACAAGTATGCTCGGTCCAGCAGGAGTTGGTCGCGGAGGATCCTTCAGTGTCATTCCTATGCCTAATTTAAGTAGCCTGAGTACCGCTGACCTGTCTCTGAATCGAAGTCATTTGTCGTCGACGTCGTCATCTGTGTTCAACGTGAACGTGGACCCCGCGAGTCACATCAATACCCATCATTTGCATCCTAATTCTAATATGCAACAGCATATGAATCATCAGCACCATCATAATAATCCTAGCAATAATCGGAATCCATTCCTAGGCTCAAATGCAAATCCGCCTAGCAATAATCCTTTAATTTCATCTGCGAACTATTTTCCCGACCAATAATATGTCAGAAAGTTAAGATTTATTTATAATTTAGTTTCTTTATTGTTTCTTTACGTTGTACTGTTTAGCAATACGTTATACATTAAAGATTATAAATCTTTGAGAAAGCAGACTGAGCAAGAGTGTGAATGTGAAATTATAAAGTTCATGATAATTTCATACAACTGTTTCAGATCCAATTTCCAATTACTAATACTACCGTAAAATATTTGCCGAGTCAATTCATTTTAATACAGTACCGTGGTCCGTGTTGATGTTGAGTCTATAATGTCTATTGTCCTCCAATCAAATCAGTAAAGCCTTCTACGTTACATTCTACATTAAGCAACACAATGTTATGAATACTATGGAGAGCTACCAATATTTTTTGTAACAGTTTAGAATATGTCTTATTGTTCTTCAACCATAGAGTAAGGACATGTCCGTAATGTAATGTCCTTACTCTATGTTCGTCAACGAAATCAGTATGTATAACTGTATAACACGATTAAAAATTATTAATAATGTTGATCTGAAATTGATCTATTAATGCGTGTCTGCCATCATTTTTATAGTCTAATTGCGCTGTCTTTCACGTACCTATTCTATAAATCTAGAGTTGTCAGATCTTAACTTTACTAACTATAGTCAGATTTAACAATGAATGGCTACAATTACATCTACAATATAAATATAATGTGATTGTCCAGAATGACGATGACTCCGACATTTTTAACCTTTGAGTTAGTGTGAAGCATTTCTTGATCCAATTTTATCCTAAAATTGGCAGTTACAGATGTATATTATAATGATAATGAGACAAGAACTGATTTATTCCTCAAATTATTCCTCATTTGCTTTTGCATGCTGCCAACAGTTCCCAACAGACGCCGCGTCGCGTAGTGCGTCCGTCCTTGGGAATGCGAATGGGACGCTGGACGCTATCCCAAGCCTAAATCAAAGCGATGACGTTGGCGTTCTGTACTGTCTTTTCATTTGCTCAGTGACTCAGTAGTCTCAATTTGTGTCATTTTTGCTACCAATCTAATATGTTAAAGGTCATAGTCATAGTGTCTTTAGTCTTTACCCCAAGTATTTTCCGAGTGAAATACCATGTAAAATAAAAGTGGTGCCCTTTGTTTCATTTCATAAGACTTTCTCAAGGGAAACTTCGTCACTTTTAGTTTATAAACTTTACGTTTCAAAATCGAAATAGTTGACCGTTCCAGTTTCCATTCCCGGCATATCTGCAATACAGACGAATGCAACGTGATACTACAACAAACAAGTATTACAAAAAGGCTAAAAAAGGCAAAGGAAATACAATTAATTAGGGAAAGGGAAAGGAAAAGGGGGATAAAAAACACGCTCAAGTAGTTTGTGCACTTGTGCTGCTCTGTGCTAAAGAGCGGTGGAGCGAGGGAACTCCCGCGCGACAAGCTTAAAACGCGGGATATTGACCTCATACCTCGTAGTTGCAAGTTGAGTGAAGGTGAAGCTTTGTCCACTCCCGAGATTACCCGCTAACAAATCCCGCCCAACGGGTTCCTACCTACTTTCTCCACTTGGGTCAAGTAGATTAAACCCTTGCCTTCACACCTGTGCTAGCCAAACACCTTCAACTCATGAAGTAAGGTAAGTTTGTCCCTTTTCCCGCACACATCCCAAGTGTGGTGAATTTTTTGGCGTATTAATGCATGTTTCGTAAGCTTGAAGTGGTTGGTGGTACGATGAGGATTCGTTGTAGGGAATAGCCAAGGCCTTTTCTTTGGGCGACAGTCGAGTGCGTGCAGCAGCTGAGCCCAGGACGCCAGCCATGACACAAATCTGACCCGCGTCCCAAACACACCTGTCCATTTTTATTTTTATTACTTTTAATCATCGCTTTTCAAAAGATTTTGACTCAGTTTTATGTTCTGGCTCATGAAACCGGTGTGATATCTGATTTTTTGGACTATTCGAGTGTATTAAGGTGAGCGGGAAATTAGGCGGTTTTTTATTTCCAATCTGGTGACCTGGATTAGGTCAATCGGACTAGTTTACATGTTAAAGAGTCCGAAATTGCAAGTAGGTTGTGCAATTTTGATTATCTGGTTGAATTTTTTCTAGTTTTGTTATATACAGTTGTTTACGTTTTTTAACGTCGTTTAGTTAATAGGCAGTGATTACGTAATCAAGTGAAAGTCTGTCTGAACTA
>JABASF010001004.1:0-27879 GCA_019776145.1 Harlomillsia oculata
TTGTTATTAATTTATTATAAATAATGTGTATGATTTTGAATTTTAATGAATTTTCAGGATGGAAATTCTGGCATTTATTCGTCTACAGACAAGAACTGTTTTACGTTTGTTTCAAATGTACACAATACAATTTGTGGTTTATTTTATTTTATTTTAATTTTTATTATTTATATATATATAATGTTCCAAGTTAGCGATTTCGATTATTTATTATTTTTTGTCACACAAAAACGTCGTCTTACAAATGTGTCAATCGTGTTAAAAAGAACAAAAAATTGCATTTGGTTAGTTATTTTGTTTTTTTTCCTCAGATTGAACTGCTGTTCTTTTAAATTTAGAAAAAGGTACAACTCTAAAATTTTGGCAAAATACACCAATCACTTAATTCAATATTCAAATGTTTGTAGTCATTTTTCATTTGCCTTGATCATAATAAATCGTTAGTAACATAACACGAAAAACGGAAGTAAACAAATAGTACTGTTGTTAAAATGTAATAATAATGATACTATAGTTTAACATAATGATAATAATAACAATTTTTTGGAAATTAGTAAAAAAAACTGCATAGGCGAACCCAGCAACCATTCGATACATGGTAGGCGTGATCACATAATAATGAGAAAAAACAGGAAGCCACAAAAGACAATTATTGGACAAAAACCAAACGACAGGATATTCTAATATGACAATTCGCTACGAATCTCGTGGAAACAAGGAAAAAAATTTGTTCTGTCTTACTATTAAAACTACAATACATGTTTGCGCAGCACGGTTCACCACGATGTGGGATTACAAGGTATAAGTCATACATAGTAAGAAGTTTGTAATAACTCGCTTATAAGTTGCAATGAACAACTGTAATCCGATATTATGACATATTTCTGGTAAATAGAGGTACCGTATCTCTCTTGCATATAAACACTGTACAATTAAACTTTTAACGAAGTGTGCTCTTCGTACAGTTCATGACACGACGGTGAACTATTACATTAGAGTCATGCTCTTTCGGTCAATTTATTAAAGACTTCCTATGGAGTCTGTCGAGGAACAACTACACAATCTTTACTTATAATTAGTTTACGTCATACAATTATCATAAAATTACATTAATGTATGTTTTTATAAGTCACGCCGGTTAAGTTATACAATGCTAAATGTTTTTGCGGCGTCCACTACCTAAAAGTTCTAAATTAATTTCTCAAATCTATCTAACATTAATGTAAATATTTACACCAAACAGCAAATAAAAAACAACACAAAAAAGACAATACAAAAAATTGCATGCACTGCTTAAAACAGTAACACGCCACAACACTCGGAGGGCCCTTATAGGCTCAAAATGCTTTGTCATTATTAATTTACCCATAACATTTAACAACTATTGAGAATGAGTCCCGCTTCCCTCAAAAAATTTCAACTCGTATGTCTTGGGAACAGTATAGTAGTAGCAATAGAGAGCAAGGCCAGTCTCGTTGAAGTCACATATAGGACAAACTATCAATTAAATTCTATAACAGGCAGTAGAGATGATTTTATTGCCTATTTGTTCCTAGGTTCTGTTAGTGTCACCTTCATTGTTAGCGTCATCGCTTCCCCTAATTTTTTTGATAGCATCTTCTATCCGACTTCGGTGTTGTGCAGCAGCAGCCGCCGCTGCAGTTGAACGTCTTGTCGTTCTACCGCTGTCCCTAACAGGAAGCAAAGTTTGTTCTTCTTTAGCTAGCCTCTCTTTCTTTTTTACCATTAATAGTTGACGCTCGGCAGATGTTAAACCACGATGGGAATCGAAACCTGCCTGTTCCCGGAGACGTTCACGTTTTTCACGCCGTGTTTCCATTCTTTGGGATGCTAATTCCTTTTCCAACTCTTTGCTCTCTGAATAATCAACAATAGATTAGATGAGTCGTAATCTCATAATACATACAAATAATTGACCTGAATCTTATTTAAGCCTCACTTACCCTTAAGTACAATTCTTTCAGCATTTTCATTTGGTGAATCATCGTCAGGGAGGTCATCCGCATGATTTCCCATTAAGCTTTTCATGCTTTCGCTGTCAGAATCATCCTGGACTGCAGCTGGCGGTGTTGGTCCAGAAGAACTGCTAACAGGGCTTTTACCTCGTGCGTTGACCGGGTTGGTCGTTGGATTACCTCCTTCTTTCTTTGATAAGGACGGAATGTTCAACCCTGGAAGACCCAGGCTTCCTATATTTCCCTTATTGGACGATGTTGATGACTTTTTATTTCCTGTACCAGAACCTCCAAGCCCGTTTACAAGGTTCCCTTGAAGATTCCCGAATGACGGCGTCATACCCGGACCCAATGAAAATGACCCCAGCCCGAGAGGATTGTACATTAATCCAGGATTGGGAAACAGGAAAGGGAGAGCATTGGACAACATGTTCTGGGAAGCCGCTGCAGCAGCAGCAGCTTCCCGCGCGGCGGCGGTTGAGGACCCTGATTTCTTGCCCTTTTCATCTTCTTTCGCGTGATGATCCTTTTTATGTGAGGGTATTCCAGTAAAAGACGAATTACCAGCCATCGTTGATTCTTTGGATCCCTTTTTCCCGCCACTTTGTAAACCGACGAAGTCACCCAGTCCAGCCATTGGAGGTAAACCAAATCCGAACAGAGGATTTGTCAATCCCAAATTGCTTAAACTAGACAGAGATCCCAAATTTCCCAGATTTCCTAAGTTTCCCAAATTTCCGAGATTCCCTAAAGAACCAAGTCCGCCAAATGGCATAAAGAGGGGATTCTTTGGATCTATGGACCCTAAGGGGAGACTTGCGAGAAGATTTGGATTCAATCCGGACAACCCTAGAAATTAAATTTTACAATCAGTTATAAGTTAGCTACGGTTGAACTATAACTTATTTTTGAGGTAACGATCGATTTGAATTATTACCAGGTAAGGAAGAAAAGGCCCCAAGATTTGAAAAAGCGTTGGCAGTTGTTGTAGGAACGGAGGTACCAGAAGACACTCCTGTGTTCGACGAGGAAGTAGGGATAGGAGGTGGACTAGTCAGAAGCGGTGGCCTACCCGGCCCTTTCTTCTTCTCTCCTGAGATTCTCCGATGCAGATCTGAAGGTAAATTTCCCTTTTCTTTTACCAATTCTGCCCAGCGTGGGTCAACGTCATACATAGGATTTTCCAACAACCACTGCCCTAAATGCTTTAGCTGTGGTGCTTTTGGTCCCGTTATCTATATGCAAAATGTTCAATTATATTAAGAAACTTATACTACAATAATGTATACCATAACCATTATGTACTGACACTCTCATTTAGTGCATAATTGCTTTTGAAATCCATAATATTATTTTATACAGGTTAGAGTAATATGTATCACTGACCTTCTTGCCGTTAATGCGGTTGATCACGGTTACGTTTTCTTCCCCACTCAACTTATTCCAGTCAAGGTGTAAAGGATCAAGTCTTGGACGACGTCTCCTCCGTCCATCCAAAAATTCAGGAGAAACAGGTCTCTCAGGTGTTAGGTTGGCATGTTCCGCAAGCCACTTGTTTACTTTAGCGTCTTGCGAGAACAAATCGTACTTGGGAACGGCTAATTCAGTTAATCGGGTAAGATCGCATTTAGGCATGCCGGATGAGGCAGGAGTATTTGCATTTGAAACTATACATTTTAAAATAGCAACACTTATTACTAGAGATCAGCTATTCAAAGCATAAAGGTCGAAGAATAAAATTTCTTATTTACCTTTTGAAGATGACTGCAAAGCACCAGGATGACCATCCTTTTTACTCATACTAGACAACAGAGAAGCTGGATTAACACTGGGATGAGCAGCAGCAGCGGCAGCAGCTAATCGACTAAATTCCTTATTAAAGTCTTTCAAATCTTTCCCTGAAGTGTTGAACATTGATAAGGCGCTCAACAAAGAATTTGAGAGCAAATTTTGAGCCTCTTTGGAGCTTGCCGACTGTGACATATTGTGTGATTGTAACGTGGAGCCTGACGATCTTCCACTTTCTTTAGTTAGAGCTTGAGGCTGTGAAGACTGACTGCCCGATGGTTGTTTCTTGGCAGCAGACAAGCCAAATACGATTTCATCCAATTTCCTCCTTTTTTGGCCTTTGTCGAGCTGAAGAGGCGCTGCATTACTTGATTCATTATCACCCATCTAAAAAGTAAAGGAAGTAAAGGAAAAAGGAAGTTAGTATAGATTCATACTTTGTAAGCTAGTTTGTAGTTATAGGCAACAAGAATCTCAATTCATCGTACCTTTCTCTTTTTTAATTTGTCAAGCATGTTTTCTAGTTTTGATTGACGCTTTACTTCTCTTTCTGGACTAGCTGTTCTATCCTTTGTGGCAAGCGATAGCGGAGACTCTTTAGGTCGTTTTGATACCCTACAAATAATAATTCATTATTTAATATTTTGAAGGTCTCAACAACTATAATACATCTAAGATTTACGACATATGAAAGCTTATGACGTTATGACTTACCCAGCCGACAAATCCAACGCAGACCCGCTCGAGCTGCTGAGAGACATTCCAAGTAATGGAGAACTAAGTGTTACCGGAGTGACAGTGACACTGCTTAGGGATGATAAAGCATTCATTGCAGCAGCTGCAACAGCATTATTCATACTTCCAGACTTCACGCTCAAATCCAATGTTGAATTTTGAGCCTGTGATGAGAAGTTGGACGAATTTGACTTATGATGTCCACGTGGAGATGTTAAGGACTGTAAAGTAAGTAATGGCGATTCATGTTGTGCTGGTAGTGTAGAACCTCTGAAAATAGTGGGTGAATGATACTGATGTGCTGGAGGAGGTCGATTAAATTTTTGAGAAACATTTTGATTATGTTTTTGTTGTGGAATAGGACCACGTCGTCGCTCAGGCATTGGTTGCGGCATTTCGCCTTCTTCCTGGAGTTCTAGTTCTTTAGCAGCAGCCCGCGCTTGTCTCAATGCATCCGGTGGTCGTCCTCTTCCGTGACTCGGCATATGCACGAGCATGTTGGAATTCAGACTGTGATTAAGTAGCGCTTGGAGCTTAGCACGCTCAGTTTCAACGTCAATTGCAATACGTCGCCTTCGACCACGTCGACTTGCCGTAGGTGTGCTGGACGGTGGGAGACTCATTATCAAGTCCTCCGGAGGTGCTAAATCGGAACACTCAGATATTGGTGTCGGTGTGTCCCTCACAGGTGTGCTTGACGATGCTGCATCGGGGGTACCCGCTGGAGTATAGTCAAAGAAATCAGACATACCAGCAGAGCTGAAAAATCTTGAAACTGGCCACTCGTTCTTTTCAACAGCGTGGATAAGATGTTCAAGGCGAATCTGAACAGCTTTATCTCGTGGCCAACGAACTGGGTTTGAAGAGTTCATTAGATTTCCGAGAGGATCAATACTTCCAATATCCGCTGGCATTTCATAGGCATACTTCAATGGACTTGGCTTTACATCTTCTTGAGTGTTAACGGCATTGAAGGTAGGTGTGACGGGATTCACAGTTGTAGCTGGTGGTGGAGGGGGTGTTGGAGCAGGTGGATCCGGGACTGAAAACTTCGGAGCACTTTGACCTCGCTTTACCTGCACTTCCACCTTGTTCATTTTTTCCGCTGGCAATTTGATAGTAATCTTCAGCTCATTTTTAATTTCAACCTGAACCTCGTTCACGTCTTTCTCATCATCGAGGAAACTCTCTGTAGGTTTGTCAATATTTGGAGATGGTGAAGGAACCTTTTCTTCTTTAGTTTGCTTAAAACCTTCCTTCTCTTTGCTCAAGTCCAAACCTTCATCCAAGAGTATGTTATCTGGGGCATTTTTCTCTTTCGAATCCGTATCCATATCTTCTGGTTTAATATTCCCAGATTTTGAAAGGTCAATGCCTTCTTCATCACATTGTTTTACGGGATCGGTTTTTATTGTGGACAAGTCGGTCGCTTCTGATTTGGATTCAGATTCTTCTTCCACTTCCATGGGTTCATCTTTTTTTGCATTTGAGGAAAGATCTTTGACTTCCTCTTCTTGTTTCTCGACTGGTTCTTCTTGATCTACTTGTTCTTTCTTAACAACGACATCACAGGTAAGTGCTTCGGCCAAAATGGTTGAAACCTCACTCTTAACGTCATCTTCTACTTTTTCTGCATCGTCTTTCACCGTTTCGTGTTTATCGTCAGATTTTAAGTTCATTGGTTCAGCGGCAACATCATTCAAGTTGTCGTTCTTATCGACAGAATGTGGTGCCTCTTCGTCTTTCTGTTCCACAGCAGTAGTGTTTGTTGACACTTCTGACTTGTCCTCAGTTTCATCATTCAAAAGTTTGTCGACTGTATTATGTTCAGCTGACGATTTCGGTATTTCAGCTGTTTCATTTTTAGATTCGTTCTCAAATTTTTCAACCTTTACCTTTTCAAGCTTTTCGCTTTCCATTTCCCGTTCCTTTAATTTCTTTGCCTCCTCCTCTCGTTCGCGCTTAATATCTTTTATTTCAATATCCACCATTTCAGGTTTCAAGCGTTTTTCAGGAATTGTGTCTTCTGGCTCCTTTTTAACAAATACTTCGCCACGATATGCCATTTTTTCAGCAACGTCTAAAAGTGGCTCACCGGCAATGTGCCGTCTAAGAATTTCTCTAAACGATAGTTCAGGATCATTAAGGAAAAAGAGATCGGTACGTCCAAGCCCATGTCTAGAAAGTAATTAAATCGTGTTAAGACAAATAAACAATAGAAGTTCAATATTGAAATCTGCATTCATGCTATGTCGGCTTACCTCGCTGCACCATAAAGTAGATCTTTGTCATGTTTTCCAGGAATCCACCATTCTGGCATGTCCAAGGACCCTTGACATAGCTTGAGACGTTCATCCAAGTTTGGATGCTCTAAGATTTCTTCACGGATTTTATTTAGAAGATCCAAGCGTTCTAGTGTTCGACGAGCTCTTTCTTCAGGCAAGGGTTCAACAGGAACTTGTATTAAATCTGAAAATACATAGCATTGCTCATAATTGTCATTGATAATGAATATGCAGGACTATTAAAAATTGAAAAAACTTACCAAATTCTGCACGATAGGTTCATTTGAAGAAAACGACCATGTTAAACAATAAAGAATGAAAATTAGCTGCGTACTATGATACTAACAGAAACATTAAGGTTTAGGGAGAAAGCATACCTTCTTCTTCTGTTAACTTTCTTCCGCAAACACGTTTACACATACTGTAAAATGCTCGGTGATATTCAGTCAATGTTTCGTCGAACTTCTTATCAAGACGAGAAATGGCACGAAATTTGTTCCAATCATACTTGTTTTCCTTTCTGTAGAACAAATCAAAACATATTCAACTCTTGAAATCTGAAGATGGCCCAACAACTTATTATATGTAGATAAAACTATATATTGTTTTTTTAAATGCATACCGTATGAATTGTACACCAAAGGTAGAAACGGCCCGGTAGAAATCGGATTCCTCCTTTTTCGACCAGCGCTTTTGATATACTTCCATTTTCTGACGTTCTCTTTCACGTACAATTTGTTCAATCTTTTCTTTTCGCTCCATCCTCTACAAAATACAACACACACACAATTGTCCAAACTGTCAAATATACATTAATAATTGCTAGCATTTCATAAGACGTTTAATATTTACCTTAGCTTTCTGTGCGTTCTTAATTTCTTCTTTCTTGTAATTCCTTTGAAATGATGTAATAAGCTTTCTAATGCGGTTGTTTAAGTCCGATACCGTAGGGAAAAAAGGTTTGTCAGGTTCATTAGAATCAGCTTCAGCTTTTACAACAGCTGAATCGTTGGCTTCTGTAGTACTGATTTCTGGGTCCGCTGGAGTAAGAGCTGCTGATACACCCCCAGTGGAATCTGGTTCTAGATCAGTTGAAACCGTTGAAGGGGGTTGTTTTTCTATAATGGAGTCAATATTGCTATTGCTTTCTTCGTCCATTTCCACATCGTTCTCGACAGCTTTTTCGAGTTCCTCTTCATTTCTATTAAATAAGTAAATCATCAGAGCGAATTCATATTTTCTTATCAAAATCTATTACTGAAACTAGTTCATACATTTCAGATGATATTTCCGCTAGAACAGCAGATCCATCAGGTTGTCCACAACGGCTCAGAAAACAAAGCGATGGATCAAGCCTCATTATGTTGTACCGCTCATATCCATGCTTGAAGGTACCGATCAAAAGAGATGCATCAGCATCTCTGTCCCACCAATCCACGGGACCAGAATCCACGATCAAAGTAGGCGGACAAATTTGTATGTCACTATAAATTAAACATCACAATGAAGCGAAACGTCATTTGGTTCGTACATACTCTGTCACTACATATAGCATGAAAACAATTTACTAACCTTGCTGGAATTCCTTCAGCAATCTTTGTAGTCCAATCTCCGATTATCTCCTGTTTGATGTAGAATAGCATTCTTATGCGGAGGAGTACTTTGTTAGCATGCTTACTAAGGTGTTTTCTGTAGTTTCCATCCAAGTGTAACTCAGAGTCAAATTTCTCTTCTTTATGCCATTCGTCAGTTGTCTCTTCAGGAACTTCCTCTTCTTCCTCCTTTCCGGATCTGAGCTTCTTCTTCTTACGACCGCCACGGGATACTGGATTTGCCAAACCAGCATGACTTCGCGACATCTTGGTAGTGCACATTTCTGGAGGACAGATTAAATCGGAGACGAAGCTTTTGACTTTTTCATCTCCCCGGAAGTTACGAACGCAATGAAGAAGCTAACACAAAAATTCGAAAAGTCAGTTACACTTTCTTAAAATCATTCCAAAATTCAGTCAATTCCTGTTGAGCTTACGATTAAACGTGCACAATCTTCGGCATGTTTGTCCAGCCATCCAAGCCTAAATTGACCCTGTTTAAGAATTTCATCCCATCTTTGCCACCTAATACAAAATATTAGAGATTTCACATTAGAGATGATCATAGCGAAAACAGTTTCATTTTTAAAATGAATGGATTGGCTTCAGTTATGAAGAGATTTTTCAACGCATTATGAGCAGGTTAAACCGCTCATTTGGTATTAGCATGGCAAAAAGCATCATGAGAACACAACAATAGGAACAAAGTAAAGCAAAGACTAAACATACCCAAATGTAAGCAGTCCCTTCTCGATTTTGTAGCATTCACTTCGGGACCATCGTCCATATTCCACAATTCCTTCTTCAGTAGTGAAATCCTCATCACCACGACGAGACTTTCGACTTTTACCGTTCTTACCTCGTCGACCTGCAAGCATACACGTATATAGTTGGTATAAGTTCAAAGAACTACTAGGAAGGAAAAATTAAAAGTACACTTACGTCCACCGCGGGTACGAGCTCCCAAATCGTTATTCTCTTCATCGGAATCTGATGATGACTCTAGCTCAGAGATATCCATTACTGCTTCGTCGTGTCCATAACGTTTAATCTGCGTACGTCTTCTCGGCTCATGTATCACGAGCTCATTCTATTCAAAGACGAGAAGAATTAATTTGTGTTTTGGTGTGCAATCACGTACTATAGACATAAACAGTTGCACTCGTGAAGGAAAATAAAGTCCAGAAAAATTTCCATTAGAAACTTACCTTTTCACCAAATTCATCAAATTCAATTTCAGCCTTTTTGGCCCACTTCTTCCAAAAGTCGGGGTCATCAATGTTGATATCTTCTCGAATACCAGAAGAGGCAAAGCTAGCTTTAGAGAATGTGGAGCCCTTCTCCCCTGATTCCAATGTGATAACCTGAGTTCGTCTTTGAAGGATTAGATCAATATCCTCTTCACAGAATTTGTCTCCAGCATTGTCTTCGTCCATAAGTGCTCCATAAGCACCGCGTTTAAGTAAATCTTCAACTTCCTTTTTGGATAGCTGTTTGGAAGCTTGATTAGAATCAGCTTTCCCCTGAGTGTTCATACTTTGTAACACAGCTTTATCAAGTCCAAGTTTGAGCGAAGCACGATCAAACATTTCTCTTTCGTAAGTATTTCGACAGATTAGACGATAAACTTTCACCATCTTGTTCTGTCCGATACGGTGACAACGTGCTTGAGCCTGCAAGTCGTTTTGAGGATTCCAGTCTGAATCGTAAATGATGACTGTATCTGCAGCGGTGAGATTAATCCCCAAACCTCCCGCTTTAGTACACAGGAGAAAAACAAATCTGTCTGAGTCAGGTTTACTATAACGATCTATTGCAGCTTGGCGAACCGGTCCTCGAATACGACCATCAATTCTTTCGTACGGATATTTTCGATAAATTAAATAATCTTCTAAGATGTCTAAACAGCGCACCATTTGACTGAAAATAAGTACTCGGTGTCCATTGGCCTTAAGTTTTGTAAGAAGCTTGTCCACCAACACCATTTTACCAGAAGATGTAATCAGGGCTTGGTAATATAAATCAGGATCGTGTTCAGGATCTTCCTTTATGTTATTTGTAATACGGAAGTCTAGCTGAATTTGCTCTTCCGCCCCATTTAAAAGATAAGGATGTATACAACATTTTCTCAATTCCATCATGGTGTTCATGAGGTTAGGAATATTCGAAGAATTCGTGCCTTTACTCAGAAATGAAAAATTTCTTTCCAAGATAGCACGATAGTATTTCTTCTGCATATTTGTTAATTCCACCTACATATGAGATTATGAAAATATTACTTAAGTGAAAGTTGTAGCCTTGTAGCCTACTCAAAAACATGGGTGAATAAGTAAAAGTTAGCTTACCTCAATAATAGTTTCCTCTTTGGGTGCAATGGACTTCTCGACATCCTCTTTAAGACGTCGAAGCATCATGGGTTTCAGTAAAGCTTGTAACTTTTGCACCTGTCCTTCAGACTTGAGATCTCCGAATTCCTTGATGAAATTCTCATCCGACATAAATTGGCTTGGTTCTAAAAAGTTAAGTAGCGAGAACAGTTCGTTGACGTTATTTTGTAAAGGAGTACCACTAAGAAGAACACGATGCTCCAAATTGAGAAGACGTAAGCCTTCGAGGAGTTTGCAGTTTTTGTTTTTTAACCGATGAGCTTCGTCGATGATGCAAAGTCTCCAGGGAAAATCCTTCAGATCCATAACATCAGTCAACACGATTTCAAAAGTGGTAATTAAAACATTAAATTTGAACACATCTTTAATGTTCATCTGATTATTGTCTGGATGTCTATAAAATAGTTCGTATTCTTGAATCATATTTCGACTCGCAACAGAACCGTGGTAAACAACGACGTTTAGATCTGTCCACGTTTCAAACTCTCTCTGCCAATTGGGAACAGTAGACAACGGAGCAATAACTAGGAATGGTCCCCGAATGCCATATCGATGCACAGCATCAACAAATGCAAGTGATTGGATTGTTTTACCAAGGCCCATTTCGTCGGCCAATATACAGTTTCGGTTGTTGTACCACGAAAACATCAACCAATTCAACCCTTCCAATTGATATTCTCGTAAAGTATTTCCATTTTTATAAATTTGACTTTCGTCTAATTTGTTCCATTCTTGTGACTTTGGTCGTTTCTTTACTTTCCACTGATCTTTCTTTGGAGGATTACAGAATCGTTGATAGTGATGCAACTTGTCTGCATCAATGTCGTCGTTGAGCTCCCACGTTGCCTCGTCGTAAGGCAATGATCGCCATTTGACGAGATAATTTCGAGCAACATTTCCAGTCGATGGATCACGCACTTCACTCACATCCAAAATTCTGTCAACTTCTATGAAATCTGGATTGAAAGGATCCTCCTCCAAAAATTCAAATATATTAGAATTTTGGTTTAACTTCTGCTTAAAACGCTTGATTTTGGCAATTGCTCGTTTGTCGCCTTTCATGAGTTCTTCTTCTGTCTTCCACTCGCAATGCAAATAGGAAAAGCTCTTATACTTTACGTAAAATTCCTCGACGTCAATCGTTTCTGGTATCCGAACTTTCTTTGGCTTCACTGGGGCTTTCGCTTCATCTTTCGATTGAGACACTTCTACTCCATCTTGCGATCGAGACACTTCTACTTTATCTTTTGATTGAGATGCTTCAACTTCATCTTTGGGCGTTTCGTCCACAGCACTAGTTTTGTCGGACACGTTTTCTGTAGCTCCTTCACTCGCATTGGTTGTTACCGTGGACTCTGTCACTTCCTCGGTCGTTTTCTTATCTTCGAGTGCATCATTTACTTTAATGTCAACTGTTTCATCAACCACTTGCTTATCTTCGCTTTTGGGACTACCTTCAGCGTCGGCTGCTGGTTTTGTTGTATCGTTTGCCACATCAATATTACCGTCGGGCAGATTTTCAGTATCACTTTCGGCAATCGATTTGTCCGTTATTTCTGAAGCGTTTTCAACAGTTACCTTTTCAGTCTCCTTGTCATCATCGGTTTCTTTGAATTTTTCATTTTCTTCTCCCTTTTCCTTTTCCATGTTCTCTTTATTTTCCGTTTCGTTTTCATTCTCTTTCTGTTTCTCGCTTTCCAAATTTTCTTTATCGTCTTCCTTCTTTTCGTCTTCATCATCAGATGAATCTACAATAACTTCTCGTTTTCCCATTCTAATAGATAATATATGCTGAACAATCATAGTATCTTCTTCAGCAGGATTCTACAACACACGAAATGGATTTATCAGTAAACACAGAATCATTATACTTTTGTTGAAATATATATATAGTTGAAATATTATCAGTCAAATACCACAAAAACAAAGTTGGGCTTCAAGCTCGGTGGCTCTTCCACAACGGGAACCGGTGTTTTAGCAGGAGTGGTGGGCGCTGACGTAGTTGTTGTAGTTGTAGTGTTAGCTTCCTCCAGTATAGCACATTCTGCAGTCGGCAAACTCTCCCCAGCTGGTGATGCAGTGACCAATGATGCTTCGATGGCTTTCAGGGCCGCCTTGTTGGGAAGAAGTAAATCATCGTCTGAAATGGCGAGATCAATGTCGTCCACGTATTTTTTCCGCTTTGTATTTCTAGCCGATCTTCGTTTCTGTAAAACAAATGACAATAATAGGAATGCACGCACTATAAATTTTATGTCATAATATGACAAATTACATTAGAATTGTCTTCCTCTGGCGGGGGTGAAGGAGGTGGTGTAGCATCCAAATCGGATCCTTCGGAATCGCTCCTCTTCCTCTTCTTCCTCTTTGCCAAAGCTTGAGCGATGAGGGTCTTAGAAGGTCGCTTTTTGCTAGCTGAGCTCGATTTCAGTTTCGGTTTCGACTTTTTCTTAGGTTTTGGAGTCGTTTGCTCAGCGGCCGGAAGAGTTGCAGAGGTCGCGGCTTCACAAGCCGTAGTGCCGTCTAGGGTGCTGGTATCACCATCTCCTCCGCTAATGGGCGCAGAGGAGCCTCCTTCAGCTGCTGTGATACCAGCAGCACCAATCCCGTTTTTTTGATCCGATTCAATTCCATCTTCTAACAGTGGAGCCAAGGCTCCCTCTCCATCTGGCAAATCCCCGAACGGCTGTGAAGAATTTTGATTCTCTCCAGGCGTTTCTTTATCTGCCTTTTTCTTTCTAGACCTAGTATTACCATACCATGATAAATTACATAGTTTTAGTCAGATCTGTACAACAAAGACTAATCGCTATGAATAATGAATGCAAACTATACCAATTTTGTTTTAATTGCTTACTTTTTAGGAGATTTTTCTTTCACTGGCTTCGGTTCCTTTGGTTTCTTCTCCTTTGGGGACTTTTGTTCTCTAGGTTTTCTAGGCTTTTTAGGTTTTTTCTCAGGAATCTCAGGTGGAATGTCTTGAAATTCGTATACTTCATGAGGTGCCTGCGGTGGAAAACTTCCCATGCCAGCTGGACCACTCATATCATTTAATTTTTGTTTCTTGCTCTTTTTACTTTCACGAGGCTTTCTTTCCTTTTTAGGTTTCTTTCCCTTTGGTTCTGGTTCCATCTGCATGTCGTTCTGCATTCCATCCATTGGCATTCCCTACATACATTTTATGTGTTACTTATTATGTATTGGAGAAAGTACCACTATGAGTTATCAAATAAAATATCCACCAACCTGTCCATGGGACATAGGACCTTGTTGACCATACATTGGAGGACCTGATTGATTTCCCATTGGGGGTTGAATAGGATATTGTCCACTAACAGCCATTTGCTGCTGTTGTTGTTGAATACTTCTCATTCTTTCTTGAAGCTCATTAATCTACAGTAAATAAAGCGCTTAAGTTAGCAGTTATCCAAGATAAAAGTTGTAATTGCAGCTCAATATTTAAAAAAAAACTTACTTGGTGCTGGGTCTGCTGTGATGGTGGAAGCGTGTACAAGTGTTGCAATTGTTGCTGAATTTGATGAACTTCGTAGTGAAAGCGATCGGGTCCGCTGCCTGAATTCGGCATTTGTGGCGGAGGGCCCATTGACGAATACTGATTGGAAGGTCCAGGGGGTCTCATTCCCATTGGTCCTGGAGAAGAGTATTGACTTCCTCCATACATATCCGGTCTAATGGAAGGTCCACTATGGTAATTACTCATGTAATTTTGTTGTGGCCCAGAACCAGCGGACGGACCATCTATACCGCCATTTGGTGAAAACCGAGGAGGATAACCCTGCGGACCAGGTGGAATCATTGGCGGTCTCATTGCTCCTGATGGTGGGTTCATCATACCTGTGCTTCCATAAGATGTGGGACCATGGGGCATAGTCTGAGAATTCGGATAGCCTCCCATTGGTGGCATTCCCGATGGTGATGGCATGGGACCACTGTTTGAGTTCATACCCTGTTGAGGTGGTGAAGAAGGTCGAGGCATTGACATGGACGATACACTACTACTTTGTGAAGAAATGCTCATTGAAGTTGAGAAACTGTTAGAATTGCCCATCCCATGACTTTGTTGATGTTGTTGAGAGCTCGGACCCAAGGGAGAAGAGGTATTTCCCATAGAAGTAGACATTGAGTTTGAGCTGGAAGTCATTATACTCATTGGGTCAGTCGAATGCTGTTGTGAATGTTGGGTTGTATCTAGGCCAGACATGGCTGATAAACTGTTTTCAATTTGTCCCATTGTCGACTCCGATACGCTACTTCCAAAGCGAGAATCGTCAACACTGGTTTGGCTCATTTGCATGGAAGAATTAGATAGCGAACTTTGCACATTCACATTAGACATATCATTCGAAACGTCTTGAGAACTCATTCCGTCGTCTGTTAAAGATGACGCAACTGAACTCAGCGATCCTAAGTCATTAGACACACTGAGGACTTGATTGGACAGTGACTGTTGTTGGTTAGCGGGGGTCGGTGGTTTTGATTCATCCCGTCCGGGTAAGGATAACTCATTCGTAGAGTCCATTGTAGGTCCCAAACTGTTTAAGTCTAAATCTGATTCCCGGCCGGCAATACTGTTTAATGCGTTCTCTAAACTGGAAGAACTGTGCTGCATGAGCTGAGGCGTCGGAACTACCCCAGACCCTGGAATGTGAGACATCATGTTACCAGGACTATTGCTCGGTTGTTGTTGGTGGTACGCGGGCTGCTGTTTTGGTGTTTGCGGTTGATTCGAACGAATTGGCGGAGGCTGCCATTGAGTAGGAGACATCGGCATTGGCGTTTTTGGGCCACCCATGCTCGGAGACATTGGAGTTTTTGGACCTCCTAATGGACTCATCACGCCTCCAACAGGAGGTTGCTGCAGATGAGGCTTAGGTGAAGGAGAGTTTTTATTTACGTGTGGCATAACCATTTGCTCCAATTGCTGTAAACTACTTGGCTGCTGATTCTGCTGTTGAGGCGGCCCTTGTGGAGGACCTTGGGCAGGTGAAACCGGGATTGTGGGAGTAGTAGCAGCCGGCGGTTTTGGCGACGGAGCGGGCGGTCGCGGTGATGCCGTCGGAGGTCGTGGAGATAACTGAGAATGCGAAACATACCCTGGGCGATAGTTGGGCGTTCCGTTAGGAACCACAGAAGAGTTTACAACAACACTTCCAGGATAACCTCCCGGATACGGTGACGAAAGTGGATTGCTCGAAGGTGGTGGTGGACCACTTGAACTTAAACCTTGACTCGTCTGCTGCACCTGTCCCGGATAATACTGTCCGTACTGATTTCCATACTGATTATGCTGCTGTTGTTGCGGCGCTGTTGGCATGCTGTATTGCTGGCTCATGTGTGAAGGTGGGTTATAACTAGGAGCTGATGATGGACCAACTCCTGTTCCCGGCATTCGTCCAACAGCAGAGCCGGGAGCCGAATGATGATAGTCTCCGTACTGCTGCTGACTTCCCACTGACCCAGGATACATCGAATGGGGATACTGAGGTTGTGACATGACAGGCGTGGGCCCTTGACTCCGAGCCATATAAGGATTCGGAATGTTGTGCTGGCTGCCTTGTTGCGGAGCACTCAACGCCGACTGCTGTGGGGGAGGCGCCTGCTGCTGTGGAGGTACAATTGGTTGTTGTTGAGGCGTCGGCGGTTGAGATTGACTCAAAGGCTGGGGCGGCCGTGGTAGGTTCGAAGGATAAGCGTGAGGTTGCCGGTAAGCCGCAGAAGCGTTCGGCGGGTAATGGTGTGGCAACGTTGAACCGTAGGCTGTCTGTTCAGTCCATCTTTGCATTTGTTGAGCGTACATAGGATCTTGAACGGGAGGCCTATACCCGAATTGTTGCTGCTGCGACTGAGGATGTGATGGCGGAGTTGGCGTTACCATTCTTGATGGAGAGGCTGTTGCATGCGGTTGCGGTTGATTTGGTTGTACATTTGGCCGCATCATTCCCTGGTTCTGCGAGAGTGACCCGTAGTCCTGGTAGTGCATCGTTTGAGTTGGAGTTCCGGCTGATTGATGGTACGGAGGATAACCCGGCATTGATCGGCTGCCTGGTGCACTTTGTGACGTGTTGTAGGCCCCCATAGTTGACTGAGAGCTCATTCCTCCAGGATATTGTCCATACTGTGCGCTGTAGTCCGGATATGCTGGACCCAGCTTGCTTGATGGACCCATCCCTTGTCCGATTTGCGTGTAGCTGGGTGGTTGACTATTAAAGCCCTGCATCACGACTCCTTCTCCAGGTCTCGAAACAGAGGAGTTATTTTGGACATGAGATGGTCCCGCTCCAAAACTACCGTCTCCAGCTCCTAATTCCGCCAAGCCATCGAGCATTCCACTTCCTAGATCATCACCAAATAAGTCGTAGCTTTCCATTCCGTGGAAAAACTACTTGGGGATATCCATCATCCTTGCGATTACTTCAGTCGAACTCACCACCACAAAATGATGAGACTGATTCGATTCAAAATCTCGTGATTCCCAAATATAATGTGTACTTTCACTTAAATGCGATCTCTCAATATCAAATATTGACCCAAGCTTCATTACTTCACTGTGTAAATTCATACTCCATTTTCTTTCTGCAAAAATTAAAAGAGTTTTTGTTAAATACTGCAACCTGTACCCGGGCATTGATGACTATAAACTAGACGCCTTTTGATATTTGGGAAAGGAAGTGGAAACCTTGTATTTTACTGTAATTTAACTTACACAATATAACAAACACAATATAGTACATAAATACGTATATCACAATCAATTGTAAACCTTGCAAAAAATCCGTCGACACCGACATGCCACACACTGATTACATTAACAACAATATCAATTATTTTCCATTTGCAGTTACTGATTTGACAGGTATAAAGGATATAATTTGTTAAGCTTGTGAGTGGCTTGGTCGTCATCGGACAAGGGTTTTTTAGTATACTAAAAAACGAATTACAAAAAGTCTTTGATACCAATACTGAAAAAGTTTTAACTTAGAAATGTAATGCTTCGATGTAAAATCAGAAAAAGCGACGTCCAAAATTGATGTTCATACAAACCACCCAAGGGGAAAAGCCATACGCTTATGTTAAACCGCTGTCACATAAATCGCTATGACATTTCCCGTCAAGTAATCTGTAAACTAGTTGATAGTTCCAGGGTGAATTTCTTCAAAAAATTTCAAAACTTTGATGACGACTAGTTCACAATATACGATTCTGTTGAGGATCGACCCATTACACAAATACAGAGTGAACAATGACCATTCCGCAGGTTTAACAATGTTCAAGCTCGTAATCATGATGCAATAATTCATTGCACTACACAAATCCATTCACCGTACACATTTGTACACGCACACTTTTTAAAAAGCAACAAATAGTACATCTCAATGAACACTTTTGACAATTGCATCTCGTGGCATACACATTCATTCACAACATTTACACAACGTTGATCACTAGTGAACAAAATGATGCCATTAACTCACATCGTCATTTCACATTCGATGATCGGACGTGATGGAAACACATAGTACGAACCGAACAATACATAAAGACATTGAGGTACCAAAATAATACAAAGTAAGGGAATTGAAACAATAATTACTCGAGTAATGCATTGTACCGTCCTATTGACCCAGGGACTGACATCACAGAAGTGGCTACAATTAAATTTTTTTTACTACAGTTCACATATATTAAACAATTAAACATATAGAAACCTGATACCCGGAATGCATGAATGACAGGTTTTAACGTAAATACATTCTTCTTTGTTACAAATTATATTAAAAGACATGAAACATGCAGGAATAGTTGAGGACTCTTAATGACGTCTTGGGAGAGTGCCGCAAGACAAACCGCTATCAATTCACGATACATAAGATAAGAGATAGAAATGACGACTTTAAGAGGGCCAAATGATGACAAACTGTGACATATCACAGGACATTTGGATTAGTGAATATAAAACAGACTCACAAATTCATGAGACAGGAGCACAACGTACAAGGAGGATGAACATAATTGAGCTTTCATGAGCAGTATACACATTTTGAAAAGACGACAATTTGTTTAGTGAGAAATGTTCCTCAATAATTTTGCATTTCCAAGCTTACTTGTAAAAAAAAGTGAGATCCTCAAGAATCCCGTGCTCTGTCCTGTCAACGAAAGTAAAAAGAGACCAAGTCCCTCTGGCACTATACACTGGAGCTTGTCTCCATTTCCACTTCCATATCCCAAAAGGCTTATACTCACAAAATCACTAGAACACTGTCCCTTTGTCCAGTCCCTGGAGAAGCCATGACGTAACTCAAAACAACCAAAAATGACAGGACACTCACCTAGTATCGGGAGTATCAGAGCGTGGTCGGACGGCGTTTTTCGGTGTCCAAGTCTCGGGTCTCTGGTTCCTTAGGAATTAGCGGAGACGTCGAGGATCGTCCATGGTGATCCTCTTGGTTCCGGACCAGTCTGCCGACAAGAATGCACAGAAGTCGGGGCAAAGACTCCAACGGGAGGGACTAGGGTTCTATCGTCGGGGGCGCTGCACGCTCACTTGTCTCCACTTCTCCCATTGGACACTTCTCTTCAAAACCAGGTTCAATGACAGGGAAGGGCGACCACAGCTCCAATCCCCTGTCTCCACACACCATCAGTAGACAGTCCGGCCAGCCACACGCCGCGTCTTACTTCACCACCGCCACTCGTTCAAAACCCAGTCTTCTCCTACTTCAGGGTTCCCCAGAAACTTTTCCAATTGAAGACACCAACGTTACCCTACACATACCATATCATCATATCACTATTACCATTACCAAGCTACCAAACATGACATGACGTTTGCATATTATGCAAACATTAAAGCATTTCCCAAATTCACCGCGACCATCCCAAATTAAAATGCATGCAAAACAACTCTAACCACACTCTTTGAGCTCACATGTCATTATTCCTAAAACGCAAAACGGGCAACTTCAATGACCAATGTCATCCAATGTCTCTTCATTTCCATCGAATTCCCATCATAGCATTGCATTGAGTCGTAAGAGAATGAAACTGAGCCAGGCTTTGAATGCATCATCTTCATGGATGCTGAAGCTCGAAGAGATGTTGGATGTTGGATCTGGACCCCAAAAACAGCAGATGAGGAGTGAAAGCACCCTGTACGAGTCCGTGTGCCTGTGAGAGCAATTAAGTGAAGCCAAGCTATAGAGTCTTTGCTATACAAGAGTCTTTGGTGAGTTTTTCAGCGTTTATTTATTACCTTCCCGGATTTGGAACTCCGCCTTTTTGTCTCTGGGCCGAAGCTCCCCTCAAATCGACACTCACTACATTTCGGCCCTGGTGTTGTGTGCCCACAGTTGTACAATTCTGCCTCAAAAATCTTCTCTTGGTTGACTCGCTTTTCTGTTTTACACTACTCCACTCTTACAACTCGTACTCGTACACGTCACTACGAACATTATACATTCAATTCATACAGAATTATACAGAACATACTTTTGAGAGTAGTTTCAGTTTCGTTGTTACTTACGTAGCCGTGTGCAGCCTGTAGTTTTAAGTCGTTGTCGTCTGCTCGTCTTCTTTTGCCAAACATAGAATTTTGTGGAATCCTCTTCTTTCCCTCCAGGCGAAAGATCTTCAACCACCAAACCGTCCGTCCGGTCCGTCCGACCAAAAACTCCACGTGATACTTCGTTGTAGGTCCTAGTCTGGTCCTAAGAAGAAACATTCAAGGTATTCCAAATTCCATGTCAAGCTTTTCCTTACTTTTTTATACATTACTTACTTATAATAGCACAGGATCTATTGTCTGCCATTATTTTGCACTCATCTGCATTTGCACATCTTGTTACATCTCCTCTTGTCGTTGTCTTCGCCGGTCGTCACGTCTTCCTTTTCGTTGTACAATGCAATGCAATATGGAATACTTTTACGACCCATTCCTCCATACTTTAAAATGAAGAGAGGAATAACAACCTGTGGGCTATAACAAAACGACCGGCGCGGTAGTACTGAAAGCTCATTCACTCAAATTTTTTTTTTCAATCTTTTTTTGAAGGTTACAAAACTTATTTGAAACTCAAATGGACTCACCTGACGAAAAAAAGGAGCCCGGTGATCAAGAAAAGGAACGGGAAGTACAAGTACCAGTACCCCCCGAGAATAATCCCAATGCCGAGTTGCCGATGAAATGTCGGAAATGCCGGTCCACGCTTTTCGTACATCCAGCCGGTAAATTGAAAAAAAAACTATTATTCACACAGAAACTTGTAATTCGGATTGAATTTCAAACACTTTTACTTTTAATAATAATTATTGTTTTGTATAAAATAGTGACAGTGACTGACAGTCACGGAGAACACGGGAGACCGTGCCCAGCCGAGCTTTGGTTTGTGCGGGAAGACGAACTGCTTGACTGGATGATCACAGCTGTTATGAAGGGAGAGTGGACTAAAGGGAAAATCAACTGCCCTTACTGCAACTATCGTATTGGCTCCTTTAATTTCATTCGTCGAAACAAATGCATCTGTGGATCTCAAGAAGTAAGCTAATGAATTATGAGCGTATCCATGATTTTCTACTTTTTAAAGCTGATGGGCCTCATAATAAAATGTACGTTAAATGAATTATAGTCTATAAAATTGTCATCTTTTTTTAAAATTACAGCGGTCAATTTTGACCCCGGTACATATTACAAAGAGCAAGGTTGACTTTATAAGGAACCCAGTTAATTTCCATTAGCAGTACATGGTTACAAATACAGAAAAATAAGACTTTCATCAAAAATGGTCAATTGATGATAAAATTGTTGCGCATAATCTTTGTTACTATACATTGTATTATTTTGTAATCTCGAACGCAAAAAGAAGTACCGAAAATAAAAAGTATCTGATTATTTCATATACTACGCAAAATAAATGTGGTTATAAAGTGTTTATGAACAAAACATGTTTTTTTCTACTTTCATACTTTCATACTGATTCAGTTTTTTTTTTAACATTCCATTTAATTTGTGTCAATATCATTCTTGACCATTGCACTGGCATTCTAATGGTAATTGTAGTCAGTAAATCTAGCCACATGAACGCATACATATAAATGGCCATAAATAATAGACATTTTTTCTCAAGTGAAAATGCATCTTTGTCAGTTCACAACACATTAGTCGCTGTATGCTGTACGTAGCACAGACTTTTTAGTTTTAACAGTCAGTGTTTTAATGTGGAAAAGTAGAAAATATTTCAAATTCCACATCACATTATAAAGTTATAAGTAAGTAAGTATAATATGCTACAATCACGTCATATAGTTAAGACCATGTTAACTCCATTTTCTCAAATACAGCACAATTAAATAATTAAGCATTTTGTTCGTATTACACTCAATTTTATAAAACAAACGATAACACTAACTAATGAAACGCGTAATTAATGGTAACAAGCTTCAATATAATTGAGGTATTCGTTTTTAGAGTGAATAGAATACTCAAAATGACGAAACTTGGCATTAGTTAAGAATATCTTAAACACAATTATAATGGTCAATGACCTTAGTACAAACATGTAATACAATGTCACTTGGTACATCCATTTTAAGGAACATCCATTCAACACAAATTCACACATCAATCATACGAAAGCATGCATAGATAACGTTTATAGAACACACGCATATAAATTGAGCGGCTGGGACGAAGAATCCCTTTGTCGTATGTAGGGAATATGCAAGTCACAAGATTAGGTAAGCATTATTACAAGTATAAGCTTATCAGGGATTCTTCGTCTCAACAGCAAAATTTAAGAATCACTTAAATGAAAATATAAAACACATAAAATACTTTCAATGGCTAAGTACGTATTAATGTTACAAACTAGTAATGCTGAACCTTGAGACTAGAGAGAACTACATTTTGTTCGAAACACTGATATTTTAAGCAACCATTGTGCACTTGATTACTTTGTAAGCGACTTAACACAAAGTTAAAATCTAGTGTGATTTTAGTGAAGCTTTCGTAACAATCATTTTAACTCTGATGTCCATTCGCACTGAACAATTGATATTTTAACATTGAACACAAATTACATACACTATAAATGTGGAATCCGATTTCCAACACGGTCTGAAAGTTTAAATATTGAATAGAAGATACAATTTTGAGATGTAGTCAGGTAAACAATACGATGGCTATCATACCAGTTGGACCCTGCCTGATATATAGGTAGTAAAAGTTTCACGAGTTGCGAAAGTTTGTGCTTTAGTATTTCTTAAGGCAAAAATGTGACAGTCAAGACGAAGAAGTATATAGCATTATTTGCTAACCTTTTGATTGAATTTTTATACGCAAAACGCAACAAGAATAACAACCTGATAGACTAAGTTTATGTAATGTAATGTGATACTGTGATACATGTTAGCAGTAGTTGTGCGTTTTTAGCACGTCATAATGGAGTATCTTCGGAGTAAACATTTAATTCACCATCAAAAACATTTGGGACTGCTGTTTCAGTATGAATTGCATTCTCCAACTTTCTCATCATAGGTGATTTTTGGTTCGCCTCCAATGCAAAAGTGACATTTTTTCTTGAACTAGAAGCACTCTGAGGATGATTGAAATTCTGTGTTAATCCACTTGCAAGAGATGCATGGTCGAGGGAATTTTTTCGTGTGAGGAAGTCTGTACGCTTTGGAGCTTCTTCCTTCCTCGAAGCCGATGCATTAGATTCTGCTGAAACTGTACTGTCTCGCTTATTCTTGGACAGTGATCCAATAGAGGGATGATAGTACACATAGTACAGCACCATGCACAGAATTCCAATAAAGAACAGTGCATAGGAACCCACCAGTCCAGAAATACGGAACCACACA
The DNA here is from genome assembly GCA_019776145.1 of Harlomillsia oculata. Classification (NCBI taxonomy): domain Eukaryota; kingdom Metazoa; phylum Arthropoda; class Collembola; order Entomobryomorpha; family Oncopoduridae; genus Harlomillsia; species Harlomillsia oculata. The sequence goes on from JABASF010001004.1 coordinate 23,640, forward strand.
ATTTCCGTTGTGGAAATGTTGAAAGAAAAGAACCACGTGCAGAGCAAAACAGTATTTTCCAAAAAACAAATGAGGTAGAAAATAAGGTACTTATATCGAGTTGGTTCGTCGCGGATGTTGAAAAACGTAAAAATGTAGATGAAAGCCACGACTAGGTGGAACAGTGCTTCTTCACAATGGGTGGTACATGCTCGACTTCCTTGTACGATGAGCCACGCTAGCATTGCCAACCAATGAGCGATGCACACCGGTATCTGCAAAACAGTTAACATAGTTATTCCTTTCTTTTGTTTGAAATAATGTGAAGGAATGAAAGTCAATATTCCTTACAATCAAAATAGGATAAGTCGCCGCAAAGACACCCAAAGCAAAAACACGAGAACCTGAAATCAATTCCATCCATTAAAGACATGCATTCTGCAAATAAGCATGATATTACTAACATTGCTAATTCAAAGTTTGCACTTACTTATGCTACACAAATGCCAGAAGAACTGAAGAACGGTTCCCTTGTATGAAATATTTGGCTTTTCAGGATGTGAGTACCGCAAAGAACGGTGGTACGAGCTGAGAGACCAAGCCAAGCTCACGAGAGATGTACCAATAGCCAGAAGTTGAAGGTATCCTAATAATCATTTAACAAGTTTTCGATTAGGAAGATTTCAGTCTATTATACTTGCACAATGTTATTATTAAAGATCATACGTTTCTGGTTGTCCACAAACGGTCCGTTCGAGTCATTAAAATGAGTAATCAGAATGAAAAGCTGAAGGGTTACTTGAGGAGCAGATTCCATAAAACCTTCAAACAGACGCAGAAGAGTAGAATCTGNATCGTACGTTTCTGGTTGTCCACAAACGGTCCGTTCGAGTCATTAAAATGAGTAATCAGAATGAAAAGCTGAAGGGTTACTTGAGGAGCAGATTCCATAAAACCTTCAAACAGACGCAGAAGAGTAGAATCTGCGTCTTCATTTACCATATAGGTGTAGTATTTAATCTGCAAGTTTTTATCGTTCCTCGAGGCCGATTTTCGACTTTTCCATCCATACATGAATGAATCCATGTATCTGAAACACGAAAGCACAGTTGTCAGTACTAACTCTTTCTCAAATTAATGCTTTAAATAAATAAGATTGAAATTATACCTCAACACAGGAGCCAGCTGTAGAACAAGAAATATCGTCCGAATCACCCACTTGGTACATGAAGGTTTTGGGTTGGTTTGATTGTCCATGTCCATAACATACCTACACAAATACAATAATATAGAGTTGAATTTCAATTGTATGAATTTGAATCTATTTGAAATGAATCAATAATCATATCTCATTATGGTAAAATGTCTTACCATCGTAAACTGAAAGCAGTCATCGTGCCAGCAGGGATTATAATGAAAAAAAGTGTAAGAACGAAATATCCAATAAAGTTCAATGAATAGTAAAGGTACGCCACGTAACAATCCAAGCCAATGTCCAGAATGTACGTAAACATGCTAACGCAAATGCAAAACATGTCGAATGCATTAAAGCGAAGTGACGGTGGCAAAGAATCCACTTCATCGTACTGCAACCATTGTCCTTCAGGAGAACTGGACGAATCCGCAACATCTCCATCCGACTGCTTTCTGGGACTACTCTCCCGATTTGACCCCGAGTCCTTTACTGTGCTATTAGACATTGTTGTTGATCCAAGTTTGAATTAATCAAAGTTGAGAGGTGAAAAGTGCAGCAGGGACATGAAAAATCCACAATGACGCTCCTCTTCCGTCGGTTAAATGGCGTAAGATCATCTTCGACGTTATGGCGAATATGTCAGTCCTTTATAGTTGAAATCAATAGCCTTCAAAAAAACACAAAAAACCACTTCCACTTTATAATCATTTTAAATAATTTGAAATTGTTAATCGTATTTGAAACCGCCAACAACAACGAACCCCTACCCTGTTGTACTCTTAACATGAAAAAACGACAAATGTAAGTATAGTTATTCCCAAATGAATGAATGAACCTTAAATCGTTTTATGAACTGTAAACAACCCCAGTTTCAATTGCAATGACCTTCTACTGTAAATTCACAATATTCACTTATATCTACAAATCTACGTACACATACCAATCAAAAAGATAACAAATAATTTATCTAATCCTCACTGAAAAGAATGTTCCATTACGATTATCTCAAAAAATAGCCTTTGTGATGAAAATCCTCATATAATTTTTATCTCTTTGGAAAATTCCTGCGCTAAACCGTAACTCTTATCAATGATCAATGAATGGAATTCCTTTTATTTTCCTCCATTTTCCTTCTGTGTTTAAAAAAATGAAAAAAACATTTTGAAAAAAAAATAAATCGTGTCCTGTCGATCAAAAAATTGTAAATCTGTAACAAAAAGTTTTTTAAAAATCCCATTTGAAAAACTTACCAACGTGAAAAAACAATTGGATCAGGTGATTGAAAGGGAGTGTGAATCTGTACACCTCACACACGAGACTAGGAAAACAATGTGGACGTACCTTGGAACAAGTGGAAAAATGCTGCTTGACTCATTCAAAAAATGAAGAAATTCTTAACTCTCTTGTTTACTAACTATAAAGTCCACGTTAAAGCAGTGTCATTGAAAGTTAACGAGCAATTTTCTTTCTATGTTGGCTTTATCTACTGATTCCTATGCTGATGTGAATTTTGCGTGTGGTGGGGTTTGAGTTTTTGATAACTTTTACTCGCATTCGTACACCTTGCATTGAGAAATTGGAGGCAAGGTGCGGAAGATTGGAGGGACAGCGGCACGTGACGTCATGAACCTCCGTCAAACCTCATTGGCACAAGTCAGCTCTCATACTTTTTGGACGACGAACCAACGAAAACCGAAAATTCTCATTCACTTGATTCAATTCAGTTTCTTTGCTAAATCCTTTTCTTTCCTTCTGTCTTTGAAAATTGCACAAGTCTAGTAGTCTAGAATAATACAGCTGTGCCTTTATACAAAGGTGACTCAATTAATTACTTGACTAAATCTCGTTAGCGGAGTACAAGCTGTCGTATCCTACAATTCGGTAAGTGTATTTGTCAAAGTCAATTTATCGGTTGTTTCTAAACCTCGGTACAAATCACCATTAACACGTATACAGTTTTTGTGCCACGTATGACGGATAGACAGATACACATGTCTTTGTGAAACATGCGCATGGACAAGTTTAAGACTGATTTTTTAAATTGAAAACTAACTTAATGATGTTTTAGGTCATTTATACTTGGAATTGGAACGTATTACCATTAAAAAGTATAAAAGAATGGCGGAGGTTGGTGACTGGTTCAAGAGCTTACCCCAATTCACAAGGTACTGGTTTGGGGGGACGGTTGCGGTTTCTCTCTTAGCCAGATTTGGGCTTTTGAACCCGTATTATTTGATGTTGAACTATGATTTGTTCATTAATCATTTCCAGGTATGGAATTCACAGTTGGTTGTTTTAGAGTGTACTATACATTTTAATTTATTATACTATGCTATCAAGTTATGATGCTAATGACTATTTTTTTTGATATTATATTTTAGTTTTGGAGACCAATTCCGCCATTCCCCTATTCACAACAACAATTTAATTGTTTATTAACTACCCACAACAAGATACAACATATTCGTACCTGGTATATTTTATACAGTCTATTTGGACTACAAAGACAAATGAACTTACCCTCCAGAAATAACAAGGTTGAAGGCAAAGAGTACCCAAGGAAGGTACATAGCTTTGAATTGGGTTCCAAACCAGAAATTTACAATTACATCACGATTGATGTTACACCAAACGTACAAAATACTTAGAACCATGGGATCCATCAGAACCTGTCAATCAGATAACACATGGAACACAATCGTAGTAACATATAATTTAACTATTTAGTGCTATAGTTAAGACATTACCATCATGTTCATGAAAAGTGCAGTAATAACACACAGTACCCAATTGAACAGAAGTAAAGTGGCATATTCAGCCGGTGTTTGTGTGAAAACACCTGTAAAAGTCACAAAAAAATGTGAAATATCATAATGAATATAGTGTATAAAAAACGTACAAGTTTTGATTTCTAGATCATTCATTACCTGTCTCCAAGAGTCTCGAGTAATTTACAAGAAAGTATAGATTAATGAGAAAATGGAACCCGGTTTGTGGACTTATAGGATAATAAAATAAGGCAGTGATTGGTCTCCAAAACTAAAATATAATATCAAAAAAAATAGT